>PVHX01006606.1:0-98982 GCA_004024805.1 Geosciurus inauris | reverse complement strand
AAGGGAAGGGAAGGGAGGAGAGTAGGGAAAGGGAGGGAAGGGGACAGGAGGGGAGGGAAGGGAATAAGGTGTCAGGACAAAATATAAACCCCAAAGTCACTCCCCTAGTGACTACTTCCTCCAGCCACACTCTACCTGCCTAAAGTTAACCACCCAGTTAATCCATTCAGACAGATCGACTCACTGAGTAGGTTACAACTCTCATAATCTAATCATTTCACTATTTCACTAAAGGGGAAAAATAAGTGTTTACTCCCCTGAAGGATCAAGGAATTTATAAAAAAAAAGTAATAATTTGGAATACATGAATCATAGAAAAATTGAAAATATACAAAGTTCTTTTCTAAGTATTGTGTCATCTTCATAGCTATGGAGAAAGTGGGGAATGTTTATTATATCACATATATTTTACTAAGCTATACAGACACTGTAAGATTTAAGGGTTTTGAAATATTATAAAGAAGGTATAATATAGTAAGAATACTTGACATTTTTAAGAAAAATATATACAGTATTTAATTTGCTAATAACCAACATTTTAATATGATTTTATGTCACTGATTCCCAATGTGTTAATTAAAATGAATTTTTCTTAATGACTTCTTGATAAATCCTACTTGCTCTTTTTTATTGCAAGGCAGACATTTTCTTTATTAATAATGGTCAATATGAGACTAAGAAAACTGCCATGTTCTTGAATATTCAGTTTTTCAGATGGAAATACATATTATCATGTGCATTGTCACATGTTTAATTGAAATTTATCTTGGCAGCTACAGAAGTAACTAACATGAAAAACGATGTAAATATATACACATATAAAAATGAGAGGGAAAAAAGAGATCTCCTAATTTCTTTCCTATTTTAATATTTTCCTTAGAAATTGATTTTAAGATATCTCTTGTAAATGAAATATAGTATTCTGATTATACTTTGGTGGTTTAAATTTTTAACATGTGATTTTTATTTCAGTTGTGTGACTGAGGCTTAACAAAGCATGAGCAGCGCTCAGTCTTTATACTTAGCTATATCTACTACTACCATATCGACAAGAAATCCTCAAGATGCTCTTTCTGGTTAAATGAAGAATGCATTGGGAATACTAAAATCTCTCAGCACATAGATTTATCAATATTTATTTCTGGTCAAAAATAATTTCACCTTTCAAGTTATTTGCATGGTAGAGAATGAAATTTTTAATACAGAAGGTAAGTAAAACTTTGATTCATATTTCGTTTGTTAATTGAGAAGATTTTATTACCTGGAGTCTCTCACCATACACTCTTCTTCTCTTCAAGGTAAATGAGAAGTTAATTTTCTTTCTACTCATCACCTTTTTTTTTTTTTTGCCTCTTACATTACTTACTCATAAACGTTTTGCAAAGTTTCAAAATGCAGGATTTTCTATTCAAGGCTTAATTGTCCATGACTTCTATTTTTCTCTTCATCAGCATATACCTTTTTATATTTGTGATTGGTAGTCAGTTCTCAAGGAGGGCTATACCTTCCCAAAGGTGAATCTGTAAGCTCAGATATCTACTTTATGATTTCTGATCAGGCTGACAGATTTGCCAATTTTGTACTTTTGCTTTTACATTTCTCAGCTTTTTTGTTTCAAATTCCCATCTTACTGGCCAATAAAGGCCTGCTGTTAAAGGCACACAGTAATGTATGCTACCAAATGGGAAAGCAGAGGACAGAGAATTTGTACTTTTATTTTCTGCAAGGGACTGACAAGTTTTACAGGGGAACTATTCATGGTTTTAATTTTAACATTATTTTTAGTCTGTTGTGATATGATATTTTGCTGTGAACATATTCAAGATAACAACACATCACATTCTTGCTAAACTGAAACATACATAAATTAAGCTTGGATTCAAATTTATAAATACTTTTTATATTTAAAATTCAGGTAAGTCTATACAACATACATTTCCTTAGCCTAAATAATAATGCATATTCCCTATTGGCTGTATCTGTAATGTAAAAAGATATTGATTTTACATTTTTTTGTAAAATCAATATTCCCTAATGGCTGTATCTGTAATGTAAAAGATATTGATTCTCTGAAGAAAAATATATATGAGAGTTGTATATGTAAATACAAAAATTATGTTGACTATAACTTCAAAGTCTTTATAAGATATATTATTTTATCACTGATAAAACAGCACCTAAATGTGTGTCGTAGCTACTTTTTTCTTATATTTTTCATCACTTTACCTTCAATATACCAATAAATTCCTTGAGTTTTCTTTAATTTTTATCTTTTAAAATGTCAGTTCAGTATCATTTTTTGTTAACTACAACTTGGTTATCAAATCTCTGTTACAATATAAGAAAATTTGATTTACTCTCCAAGTGAATATCATGACATCTAGGTTAATTCCAAAGCCTATTGAAACATGCTGTCTTCTAAGACTTAAAAATATGACTGTTTTTTGATTTTATAAATTTAATAATGAACTTATTTCCAGTGTTTTGAAAATTTTTGAAGGGTTCGCCTAAGATGACTATTTGACTCTTTCATACTTCATACAATTAATAATTAATTTACTTAAAGTTCCTATTACTGAACTAATTAAAAGTAGTTGTTTAAAAGGTTTTAAATGAGCTGAAATTAAAAGAGTAAAAAAATATATATTTTGTGATTTTTTTTTCAAGTTACATTACTGCTTTTTGTTAGATTGGTTTTAAAATGCGAATCTAAGAGCAACACTAGACTCTGATCGTTAGGGGATAGATATGCAAATGGTGAAACATAAGGTTAAGAAAATAATTCTATACAGTGGGCCCACTGTGCTGACCCCCACATGCTTTCTGTTTCAAGAAACAATTAGCCTGCAGCCCTGCCCGGCCTAACTGGACGTTCTTCAGCAAACTACCTATTATTTGCAAAAAAACCCCATGCAGATCTAACTAATGTCTATAAGAGGAACTCAAGTTACCCTGAAAGGAGAGACTTTTGTGACCAGATACAGAAATTTAGGGAGATAAGGATAATTTTTCCTTTGTGAGAATGTATGGTTAAGAATCCAATTAGAACTGCTCAGCATAGGTCAAGGTAACCTAGAGTTGTCATGGCAATGGGTATTTGAAAGTCTGATGTCATCTTGCTGTCAGTTGAAAGTCAAGAGGTGGACCTGGGCTGAATTCTCTGGAAACTTCTCTGAGATCATCAGTAAAACTGGAGTACAGGAGAGGCACGTTGTCCCTCTCCTTTCTGAGAGGACCTACTCTCTCTCTTGAGAGTATCCCCTTTCCCTTTCCTAATTCCTTCAATAAACTCCTGTTACTCTGAGAGACATGTCTGAAATCTTTCTAAAAATCGAGGTTTGAAAGGTGTGTTTGTGGGGTGGAGAGTGTTTTTGCAAAGTCTAGGTTTCTCTGAAGGCTTCAGCTCTATAACATAAAGATGGTAGGTAAACTCTCTGAAAAATAATAAACAGATGATATTTATTTGGGTCTTGGTACTCTTTGAGCTATATTTTCTCCATTAGAGTTTAAAATATTTATTTCCTATCACCTGACTCTACCAGTTGTGGAATAGCTAACTTATACATGAACTAATGATAATACATTAAAAAACAAGGCTAGAAATATGATTCCTAGTCTCTATTGTATTGTTTATTTTAAAATACCATATTTTCCTTTTTATAAAAGTGATGCATATTCATATAAAATATTTAGAAAGCAAATAAAAACTTTAAGAAAAATATAAATGATATGTAATTCAACTAGCTATGATAACCTCATTTACAATTAAAAATTGAGTGTTTTTATATGCTCACATCAATCACATTTTATTCAGAATATCCGTATATTTCTGTGTATACCCACATATGGTGTTATTAGGTTTCATGTACCTTTTAATATTATAATCTTAGTACCTATATAATATTAAATTAGGTTGCTATTAAAATTTGATGTAACTAGATGTATAAGATTGCTAGTAATATAGCAATATTAGGCTATTATATTAGATTACTTCTATCTTAACATGACTACAAAGCATTTAATATAATCAATAATATTGATGTTTATTCTAATTATTTTCATAAATTTCTTGCAGATGAGTGGATTCTATATTAAATATGTTGATTTTTATGCAAAATGATATTCCAAAACTGAATAATAAATATGTTGTTTACTTTTATATAAAATTCTGCAGTGTGTTGAGACATTTATATAGGATAAAGCACTATAAATAATAGTAAATGATACACTTAAGTTTAGTCTTTGCCAGTCTGGGGATAAAATATATTTCATTACTTTCCTAAAATTAAAATTAAACATTTTATTTTTATTAGTTATTTTTACTTGTGAATTGTTTTTGCATCTATTTGGCATGCATTTTACTTACATTTTTCTTATTTATGAATCGTAAAAACTTTTTTTTCACATATTAATATCATGCATACTTCAAAAGTGTTACATAAATTTAGGCTATTCATTTTGTATATGTATTAACTACATCAACACTTGTTTTGAAAACTGTTTCAAGGTCATAACCATGCATAGTTACCAATTATATAATGCCAAAAAAGAATATAGCTAAAATACATCAAAAATATCTTCTCTCTCATATATATTAATATTTATGTGTGTGTATATATATGTGTATATATATATAAAATCTATTTGTAGTTACATTTCTGTCTATATTTTCACAGTATCTTTCTGGGAAAGTCTCATAAAGAAAGCATGGCTATCTACAATGATAGAGTCAAAAAGCCCTCCTGTCTGTTAAGAACAACAAAACTACTTGATCAAAATATTTATGAAATATCAAATTGTTTAAAGTGAAAACTGAAGAATATTTTTTTAGAAGTAAATCATTAGTAACTTTGTTTCTGTATTTTAATTACATGATATTCAGCTATCAGGAAAATAAATTCATAATGTATATTCTATTGCTTGTTTACCTGAATTGGAATATTCAACCTATAAATATCAAATAAAATTATTTTTTCATCTCTACTCTGAAAAAAATGAAGTAAAACCCTCACAAACAAAATATGAGTTTGAAAATACAGTTATGATGTTTGTAATGTTTTCCTTTTTTTTCCACCTAGAAACATTGATTTCTACTTTATCTTGCTATACTTGTGTAAATGAAATATTCCCATTTGTTTTGGTTTCCATGTATATAAAAAAGTGTATAAAAATATACAATCACACATTGATTACATTATCTGATCAATGAACTTAAGAGTGTAAAAGTGTTACATTTGGAAAAAGTATTCTTTGATAAGCTGTAGACTTTATATACTTTCATTCTTTTTAAAATATATGATACACCTAAGTTTAGTCTTTGTAATCTGTTGTAATAATGTTGTAATCTTCCATTTAATGATTTGGTGGCTAGCAATGCCTATTTCATTTATTGGGGACATCATTTGAGGAACATTGACTTAGTATATTTTGTTGTTACTGTTTTTGACATCAATAACATCTGAGAAAGTAACACCAAGAACTACTTTATTTGTTATCTATGAAAATTAAGTTGATTAAGGCCACACCTAATATTTTGTGATCTTACTTCTTGTCTTGATAAATAAAAACCTTACTGAGCTCATTTGCTAATGTGTTTACACATTTTTTTTAGTTTATCATGCAAATAAGAAATTTCAGTTTACATTTAAATTAAATAATGCTGTACCAAGCTAAATCATGGAACTTAAAAATAGTTCATTGTAGAGTGTCAGAACCATTGGTGATCTTATGACTGTGTGTCTATGTGTGGTTGTATTCATGTATGTGTTCATATGTATTCTCACACTAATTATTCGCTGATGTTAGCTTGCCTAGAAAAATGGAGTGATATATTTTAAATAATTCTGCTAAACATATTAAGCTTGGTGAAAACATTTATTTATTTAAAATTAAAATTAAAAATTTCAACTTTCTTAACCTATAATGAATAAAATGAGAATCCATATGCTTAGAACTGATCACATGATTACAGATCATTTCGTTTACCCATGAAAATATGTTTTGGAAAAATTAGCCCACTGGTTTGGTCAACATAGAACATAGAACAGTAGTAGCTTCAGCTTCTTCAAACTACTATCTGTTCGAGGGAGGACAGAAACCCAAATAGTTTGTGTTGTTGTTTGTTTTGTTTTGCATTGTTCTCCTTATACCAACCACCTAAGGTTATTCTAACCATTAAATTAGACAATGTGTCTAAAATATTTAGCATATTTCCTACCTTTTTTTCATGAATATGTTATTTCCACCTACTCTTTTACTTAATGTGTTTGAAGAGAAAAAAGTGTCAGCCAACATCTATCTAAAAATAATCATAAAAAGAGTCACAAAATAGTCACTCATCACCCCTATATATCAGATTGTAAAGTGAGTTAATGAATACATATTATGTTATAGTTTTTAGACTTGTCTAACAGTAATAAGGAAATATTTATCTGTATTGACTAGTAGCTCTGTGATTGATTACATCACTTTTTCATTCATTGACTAGAGATGGATTTGAGATTCAAGAATACGTATGCTCATATGTGTTCTCACAGTTTTGTACACACTTAGTGTATAATTCCTCCATTCAATAAATATTTAACATATATTTTAAAACATCAGTAATTTTTTGTATTTCTAGGGACAGTGGAGAACAAGCATGGGTTCTTGTACTAAGGAATTTGTCTGTCAAAACTGATAGCAATTAGACCATTATGGTAGCAGATTGATCATTGTCAGCCATGGTAACTCTTCTGAAGAAAAGAGACATGAGGCTTGTGAGCACAAAGCAGAGTGGTCACACCTGGACTTGTGGAGGAGCTTTACACATGTGGGTCCTGGTGAAGCTGATTTCTCAATATTAAGTTCCTCATATGTGACTGCTATGCTGTGATTATGTTTTTATTTCTAGGGACAATCACCATAAGTGACACGTAATCAAAGCATTTATTTTAGTGACATAAAAATTTTAAATGATCTTATATATTCAGCACTATAAGAAAAATAGATATTATTATTGAAATAGTGAAATCAAGACATGTTTAATTGCTGAAAAAATGTTTTATGAAAATAATTTTCTAAAAGCATATATTCTGGTTCTAAATGTCAAGAAGACACTTGATTTTGCTTAAATCTATACAAACATTAATTATATGCTTTTGAAAGCATAATTAGGAAAAAACATCTTATTTGCCATTTAGCACAAATTTAAATAGCAAAATTGATTCCACTTACTGAAACATTCCTCTCCATGTGAGAAGTTGAATCAGAGCTAGATCTGCCTCCATACTGGTCATGTGCTATTTTCACAAATGATTATCAGTAGATTAATTAATTAATTAATCTGTAGATTAATGAATAGCACTGACTACTCTGAAAATAGGATAGATAATCGCACCACATTCCCCATTGTTTCAGTGTATAATCTTTGAGTCATTATTTTCCATTCTGTGATAGCTGACAAAATGGACCACAGGAGAGGAAGGCAACTATATTGTTGTGGATTGATTTGTTTCTTTTATTTTTTTCTTTTCCAAACAGATAAGTGGTAGAAACAGCACATTACAGATTAGGTAACCAGGAGATGACTGTAATATCCTACATTCTTCACATCACTTTGCTATTATCATCAGTTATTTAGGGACATATAGGCCCAGTCAGAGGAAGTCCGGAATCATTTAGCTGTAATGGAAAGGGCACTCCCTTTGGGGAGAGGAGTTAAAGCAGTGGGAGTGAATGGGATAGATCTAAAGGAAGATTTCTTCTGTGTCTTCAATAAATATCACCTGCAGGTCTCAGTCCTAAAATCAAAGTGTAATGGACAAAAAATAGGAGTAATAAGTTCAAGTGTTAATGAACCCAGATTGTCAGGCATATTCCAGGGCACATTTCAGGGTATTGCATATTGGTCTTTTAAGTCACTTTAAAGTGACTATTAGTTGCTGAAAGATGTACTATCTAGACAATTTAAAAATGTTTATTGCTGTTCAATATTTCATCAATATTTTAATAGGTATAGAAGTATATTTTTCATAGGATGTATTTCAAAAATATACACAGTTTAATCTTTATGGTTCCTTACACAAAAACACTGCTCATAGGGTGTTAATTCAAATTGCAAAACTTAGCCTGGCTCGGTGGCGCACACCTGTAACCCCAGCACTTTTGGAGGCTGAGACAGGAGAATTGTGAGTTCAAAGACAGCCTCAGCAAGGGCGAGGCACTAAGCCACTCAGTGAGACCCTGTCTCTACATAAAACACAAAATAGGGCTGGGGACCTGCCTCAGTGGTTGAGTACCCCTGAGTTCAATCCCTGGTGCCAAAAAAAAAAAAAAAAATTGCAAAACTTGTGTTTAGTCAAGACAGTAAAGTATATTAAAATTTAATTTAAAAGAAACATTGAAAAAGTACAGAAAGCAATAATAAAGTCAAGCAACATTAAAGTTTTACACCAGAGATGAAACATTTAAGGTTGCTTTGATTTGGAAAATAACAGCAATGTGGTAAAATACACGACCTGTATTTATCAAAATAATTTCAAGTTTCAATTGCCATTTATAGGTCTCTATGTGAATGATTTAACTTTGTAATCTGCAAAGATATTGAGGTTTTGGTAGACCATTAAATTAAAGGGATTTTAATTTAGAAGTGTTTATGTTAGCTGCTAGTTTAGTTTTGATAATAAACTCTACAGGATGTGTTTTATATGCTTTTTGATATATAAGTAAATGAGAAACATTTGAGACTCCATGATAGTTAATCTGGATTGTTAACTTGATTAGATTAAGAAGTATATAAGATTAAGAGGCTTCTGTCTCTATTAATGAAGGTATTTTCAGAAATGACTGGCATATGGGACAGCAAACTGAAAGGGGAGACACTCCCTGAAAGCCAGTTGCAAAGTGCTATACCTCGAAGGCTGGAATTTCCCTAGAGATTCACTGGTGAGAGCCTACATCTAAAGAGTGAAGGAGCTGGAGTCTAATGTCTTCAGGTGATCACAACAGCAATCAAAACACTGGATTAAGCAGACTTCCTGCTTACTTCTTTGTCAACTTCCTCCTTCTTCCACTTTTTTTTTTTTTTTTTTTTCTATCCAGGACTCCAGCCTATTGTTATTAGTTTGAAGAATCATTATCTGATAGATCAATTAAACCTCTGTCTTTCCCACTTCCTTTTCCTCTTCTTCTCTTTCTAGTCAATATTCTAATACATACATTTATGTTAAAAGCAAAATATATAACTTTATTCTGCACATACATTTTTTTTTGTAATTTTATTTGCACAATATAAATAACAGATTCACTTCTCCTACCAAAAACTTAACTATAAGGGAAAAAGAACAATTCTTCAATGTATTTACCTTTTTAAAATGCAGAATATGGCCACCATGTCAGAATATGACTACCGTGTCAGGAAACCTCTGTGGCTGGGTTCACATATAGTCTCTGCCAATTACTAAAAATCTGTGCATCTTTAAATAATCGGGAAACCTCCCTAAGCCAATTCTATAAAAAGGACATTACTTACCTTGTTTTTTGTTAGTATTTAAGTAGATACACTGCATACTGTGTTTAGAATATTGCTTTAAGGTAGTATACTGCTTTATAAGCATTAAATCTTCAATAAATTGGTCATTTATGAAGAGTCCATAATCATATTCATTTCTAATTGCAGACAATTTTTAGAATACTCTAAATAGCATGATATCTATTAGAGTTCATCAGTCAATTCTACTAATTTAAAATAAGACTGTTATCTACTTCTTAGATCTAAAATTGTTGCTAAAATTACTCTGAAACAGTTCTGCATCTGAGAACATCAGGTATTTTAATGCCTGACCTGTGCTTTGTGTCAGATTGGACTATAATCACTAAGAGGTGGCAGATACATAAATAATTTACTGTTTCATGGTCATGCTTTTCATTTTCTTTAGCTTTTCATACAATACAAGACTGAATGAGCTATTTTTGTCTATTGACAAATATGACAGTTTATTGAGTCAAGTCCTTAGAGGGTTGCAATGAGAGAGATTTTTAACTTAAATGTCAAGATCCTGTTACTGCTGCAGGCTAGTCACCTATTTTCAATAGCAAAGTCACCAAAAGAGTCACCTTCCTGCTCACCTGTACAAACTCTATGGCAAAAAAGAGGTTTGGAATTCCCACAATTGGTCAAAAGGGACAGAATATCTTAATATGCTACATGGCATGAAAAAAATGTTGATTTTTGTTTGTTTGTTTTCATGTACAGGTGACTTAGAACTTCATTTTAGCTTGAGTTGTTAAATTTGCTTCTGCCAATATTTACCCTCTGGCTGGTGGCAAAATAGGCTCATGTCTCAATATCTTGATCATTTTGTAGTCAGAGCACAGACATAATATTATTTCATCAATTTATGTAAAAAATTTTTCAAAATGCTTATTTTAGATTGTCTTATAAACTATAACTGTTATTGTTTTCACACATGTGTATATTTCACCTTTTCTTAAAATTTAACTTTCTGACATACAAATTTTTCTAACCAAGTGTAGGCTAATCTGTCTGTGAAATGCATCTCCTTCCTAATATTCCCTTGTCTATTATATATGTTATAAACATTAATTATACACACAGACACACACAGTACTCATTTTTATTTTTGATTATGCCCTTAAAAGTAAGTTACATTATTATAAACCCATAATATTTAGTAAATATACTTAACTAGATAGGCTACAGGGTCAAAGAAGTTTGATTTTTAGCCTGTACTTTTAAAAATATAATGTTAGATGTGAAGGAAGCTGGCTGACTTATGATGAAATCATATGTGGGCACAAATCTAAAAACAGCAGTGACCACACCAGCTTATAAACATTGGAACACATTTGGCTAGCCATAGACTTCATATCCTGTGGGTTAAGTTTAGAATGTGTTGCAGATCATTAGCCTTTAGTATCTAGTATCCTCCCTGTTTACCCCTTTTGTTAGGTGGACTCAGGTTAGCATTTCATATTAAAGCCTACTTTTTCTGTTCCTTACCATTGACATTATACATTATACATGAAAGTATAGATTTCCATGAACATTAGCACTAGAGGAGCAAAAATACCCTCTCCCCCTTCTCTGTAGCACAGTGAAGTTCAGGAACAACTTTACTCTTGAATAGTATTAATTCCTGAGAGAGCTTCTTCTGGGTTGTGAGGAAGAATTGGTTTGCACTGCAGGCTCAGTCTATAACATGAGAGGACAGTGGAAACAAAGTCTGTAAGCTAAGAAATGTTTGAAGAAATCTAATACCCGGGGACAAGTTCAGATTGATTGGCTCAAAGAGAAGTGCAGGGATAGCCAAGATGACAACAGACATGCTCACACTGCCTGCCTGCTCACCAGGTCCCAGTTCTCCATGTATGAACTTTTTCATTCTCCACAATCACAATCAGTACGGTTGCCATCCTCATTTTATATGTGAGTAAACTAAGCTGCAGAAAGCATAAATAACTTGAAGTCACTCAGCTAGTAAATGAAGGCAGAATTTCTAGTAGTAAGTTTGCTGCTGTTTGCCATTCTGTGTCACATTGGAAGTAATGACAAAAATCACATGTGATAGTGGCACTGAGCTAGAGGGAGATACCTGTATGTTCCCATCATTGAAAAATTTGTCTGAAAAATTTCTGGTGGTGGTCATTGTGATGGTTGAGACACAGGAGAATGTACCACACTCTTATGAATAAGGACAGTGACAATGTAACGTATCATCCTAACCTGCATACTTGAGGATGTATGGGGCTGTTAATTATTCTGAGATAGCCAACTTAATTCTCAACTACCACATGCAATGGATTATTCAATGTATAAATGACTCTTCTATTATCTCAAGATCAGAAAAGAGGGCCCAACATAGAAGATTGGGACATTGATCTGACTAGTGGGAGTAAGCCGGGGGGAGGGAGGGACTATTTTATATCAATTTTTATACAAATATTTTGTGTCACAGGCAGGTTACCAGTTATATCTATTATAGTTTTCAGAAAATAGCATTATACCTTGCAGAATATCCTTTATGGAATTTTATTTTAATGTTTCTCTCTTGATTTCTTTTTCAGGATATGACAAAAAATAACCATATGAAATTCCTTCCTGCAACAGTATCAAGATGGGTTTGTGACAAGTGTACATCATTGTCATCCAGTATTCTTTTAAAAGATGTCACATATAAAACATTTCATTTAGAAATAAATATTAAAAAAAGTTTCTTATAGAATAGGTGGTTTTATTTCTTTCTGATTACAAAAATTAAATTTAACTCTTTTAATTTGGTCTGTAAAATATACTTTACTTTCTAAACTTCATAATTGTAGTCTCAAGCATATGATCTTTAGTTTCAATAGGTATTTATATTTTTTCCTTGGCTGGATTTTCTACCTTTGTATTTTCATAGATAAATGAAATTTTATGTAAACAGTGTTAAATCCTTCATGAAATGAGGTTAAATAAAGTATCCTAAATACCTTAAATTGTTCCAAACCAGGAGATTCTAAATACTCCTTTCATAAGTATCATTTTATAAATAACTGTTGACACTGTTATTGATCCAGTTTTTTTCTGGTTAAGTACCTGAAATAATGCTGACTGATGGCTCATTGGGGTTTCTATGTAGCTACATTATGTATACTCTATTCTCTAAACTAATATAAAGGAAACTTTGTTCAGAAATGTTTCTGTTCTTTTCTCCAGTCCCTCAAAGAGGGAAAGACCTGCACAACCTTGACTAGAAAGTGAGGTGTTGGACACACAGCACAAACCCCAGGTAGTGATCTGTTTCTACATTGCTCTTAATGTCATCTATGGGAAAACACAGTAGGCCATAAATATAAATAGGTCCTAGAATATATAATATAAAAATTCATAATTTGTATAAAAATAGAATTTTGGAAGGGTTAAAATCTGAGAGAGTACAGACTTATGACTGACAAGATATCAAACTGAGTGAACAAGGAGTTATTGACTGTGCCTGATTCTAAGGCAATCACAAATTGAAGAGAGCCTGTCTCCATGAGTCCATCCCCAACATGCTCAATGACTTTTAGATCATCAACATCTGTACCTTATAAATGTGAATATAAAGAATAGGATATTAGAAAAGAATTAGAAGGCAGCGAAGAGGGAAGGGCAGTCCCAAAACACTGAATAAGAAAAATAAAGGGTCTGGTTTCATTTGGCCTCAGTAAAGACATATGAATAAATTGTCAGTGTTCTTACCATGCATAACTGGTCAGTATTTGAGATAATTTGTGTATTAATTAGCTTGAAATAGCCTGTACATAATGTATGCATATTTCAAAACTTCATGTTTTGCATCAGAAATGCATGCAAGTTTATTTGTCCATTAAGACAAAAGAATCCTGTGAATCCCATAGATAATTTTGAAACCAGCTGAGAAAGAATGGTGTCCCAAAGTTATGGAAGAAACTTTTAATTGAAAAAAAAGTTTTCTGCAGAAAATGAAAAAAATATGATAATGTTTTCATTGGAGATTGTGAGAAGTAGAATCCATGGATAGATATAGAGGTGAGAAACATGGAATGAATAAAGGAACAGTAGTCAAAAGTAAAACAGAAGAATATTTTCATCTAATATGCTTTAAAGTATTTTATGAAAATATTTAAAATAATAAAAACTTACTGTTTTAATTATGTATCTTAATTGAGAAGCCAATTCTCTTTGTGAAATGATCCATTCATTTCATTCATATGGTAAAAATAATTACTAAGGTCATTTTTCAATTTAAAAAGCATGTTAAGATGCGTCCTTGAGACACATGTATATTTTCTAACTATAATATTACATACGTTATATACCAAAGATAGATGGATAGATAGTGTAGCAGGCTAAAATGAGCTTCCCAAAAAAGATGTGTTGAAGTCTTAACTTCTGGTAACTGAATAGGACATCATTCTGAAAACAAAGTCTTTGCAGACGTCATCAACTTAAGATGAAATCCTAGCCAACTTAGAATGGGCCTGACTCCAATGACTGATGTAAAGAGAGGGATATTCAGACATAGAGATACTGAGTGGAGAATGTGATGTGAAGACACATGGTAGGAAGGCCATGGAAAGATGGAGTCAGAGAATGAAGTGATATAGCTACCAGCCAAGGAGTGCCAAAGCCTGCTGGTAACCACAACTAGGAAGAGGGATAAGGAATAGTCTCCTACTTCCTTGAAAGAGACCCTGCTCCATCACTATCTTTATTTTGGATTAACAGCACCCAGAACTGTGAGAAATTAAATTTGGTTGTTGTAAGTTATGCAATTTGAAATTTGAAACAGCAGTGCCAGGATCCAAAACAAACAATAACAAAGGCATGAATTAAGATTTAAAGAAGGCATATAACCTTGCCTGAGTTTGATATCTGTGTAAAATAGGGTTTCATTATGTAATGTATTATGTAATGATCTATTTTACTCCCTTACAACTCTTTCTCAGGAGCTATTAATCCTCTGCAATGGTTGGTAAAGAGAGGAGTTAAGGTAGTAGGTTATTCAGCTTTCCATCACTGACTCAAAATAACTGGGAGGGCAGAAAGAGGTAAAATTTATTTTGGCCCTCAGTTTTACAGATTTTTCAGTCCATAGTTAGTTGGTCCTATTGCTTTTAGATTCTGTACAAGTGACTTACCTATAAGTCTGTGTGAATGTGCAAGTATAAGCGTGGGTTTACCTGTAATGAGATATGCATGTATGTATTTATTTATTTGTGGACACATGTACATCTGAATTTATAAAACTGGAGCAGCATTCTTTAGCAGACTACTTTAGGAAAGAGAAGACATGGGAGCTGATGAGATGACACAAATATATTCTCTTGTGATCATCTGTGTTTGTGTACTCCTTAGAACATCTTCAGGTACACAAGAGGAATGTTATATATATGTCTGTCAATCATTACCACTAGGTGTATAACTTATACACCTATAAATAAAATTAATAGCATCCTATAAATAAAATTTCCCTTAATATGGAAAACTAACTAAACCATACTACTGCAAATATTTTACTTAATATTAATTATTAATGTTTTCTCCCAAAATACTATATTTATATATGCACATGCACACACACACACACACACACACACACACACATTTTAAAATGTCCTATATCAATGAGAAATAGATCAAAAATAGAAAGCTCAGTAGAGTAGATTATGAGTTCATACTGATACTTTTGTATTTAAATTAAGAACTGCAAATCCTTAGTTTCTTCAGTGATATATCTTTTTATATACTCATCTAGGCAGGATACTAATTTTCTATAATGTTTGTGGTGGCAGCTGTTTTTTTACTTTTTAAATAATTTTGTACTAGACATTGTATTTGGAAAAACAACTTAATTTTTCATTCTTGTATTTTTAGCAGGCTTTTGGAAAAAATACAAATTGAAATGCAATTTTTATTTGATTATCTTTCCTTAGGAAGCCAGATTTCTTATATAAAAATAGTCCAGAATTCATTGGTCATTTCTGTAATCATTCATTAGTAAGTTATACTCCCAATAGAATGATCTGTTAGTGGTCATAATTTCTATTATTTGTTTTTAGCTCTGATTCAAATCAAATGACATGTTTTTGACCAAATTCTCTGTCTCATAATCATGTATAGGTTGCCATTTAGTGACAATTGAGTATAAATCATAATTTTTCAACAAATATTGCATCTACCTTAATTAAACTCATCATTTCCTGTCTACATATAGCTCAGAAATGTGTTAACCAAATGATGAAATTCTTCCATTTTTGCTATCAGATTCCACCTATTCAGACAATGGAAATTTCACCACACCCCTCCCACTTCCATCTATTTGTCATATGCAAAGAACTGACTTACACCAACTGTATCAGTGATTACCTACCATAGTAAAATATATGACAGCATATATACACATGTAGTAATTCTTATAACTTTTAAGCTTTTTTTTTAATATTTTGTTTAGTTGTAGATGAACACAATATCTTTATTTATTTTATGTGGTGCTGAGGATCAAACCCAGTGTCTCACGTATGTGAGGCAAGCGCTCAACCGCTGAGCCATAGCCCCAGCCCCTAACTTTTAAGCTTTTTAAGTATGTTTCCTCCTATGGTGAAGATCAAGTTTGAAGGTGACTATTGATTTCCTAATGTGATCGGTTGGATGATTTTGCCATCTTATTTTATTTTTAATTTTGCTATTAGAACTATTTAAAAGGATGATAATTGTATTATTTTTCTGTTTTAGTATATATGAACAAAATTCTGAACTAGTCCAAATTTCATCCTCAAATAATTGTGCAATTAATATTTTAGAAAATAATTTAATGAGTTTATCAGAGATTTCACAGGTCTTTGCAAATAAATGGGCTTATGTGAGCTCTTAAGTTTCCCAAATGAATAATGAAGAAAAAAAAAGATAATAGATTGTGTACTAGATTTGAGGTATACATATTTTTCTGTTTATAAGTTTTTTCTTTTTTATCTATAGTGGTGAAATATGACATTCATAAATTCATGTATCTCTACACAGATAAGCAGATTTATTTTTAGCATTTTATTGGAGTCCTGTTCACTGATAGTGCTTTTTCTTCTTCTTTGATGTTCAGTAAAACCCATTTGCCTATTACTTCATTTCTAATAATTCAAAATATGAGATCATATATTAGAAACTAAAAATACACATTTAACATGTTTAAATTATAATAAACAAGCATAATGAAAATGTGTTAGCTGTGATAAAATTTGTTAATATTAGTTCAAAGTACAAGTTCATAGCAATGTCTGACAGCACACAACCAAATGTTAGAACTGATCTTATATATTCATTGTTGAAGTGCTTGTACACAAAATACTTTTGTACTTCTCTGAAATCCCTAACCTCCTACATATGTTTTGTATACAATCATAGAATACTAGTTCTCCCCATTTCATATATGGCAAAGCACTGAATAGATTTTTTCTGACATTTTGGAGTTAAAAATGTTGCAATGAAATATATTGACATGAAGTTAAAAAATGTGTTGTGTGTATTTTGGCACAGAATTTGGATTGCATTCTTCATAAAAGTTCTGATAAGTGGATTTTCCGAAGACTTTTTATGGTTATTTAGCAAAGTCATGACATACTATCATGACCTGAACATTTACTGTATTCATATTTTGACAGATGAATTTATAATTTTCAGTGTGGGTTTGTGAATAAAGCTTTAGGAATTTATTAGGTTTGGTTCATTTACCCACCACTAGTCAAATATTGAAATTTCATAATCACAAACACCTTTGGTATTGCCCTATTAAGTAACCATTTGAACTTGCCACCCGAACAGTTCCTTGATTTCTAACAACCACTACCTAGCTCTCCAATATTTTTAATTTTATCATTAAAATACTATAAAGGGAATCAAACTTCACATGACCTTTTGAAATTGGCTTTTTGTTTTACACAGCATAATTCCTTGTAAATTTGTATGAGTTATTATATGTTTTAATAGTCAATTATTTTTTATTGTTATGTAGTATTATTTCAAAATATGACTGTACAAAAGTTTCCTTATCCATTCATTCCCAGTTTGGGCTATTGTGAATAAAGCTGCTATGAGCATTTATGTGTCATTATTTCAGTGAACATATGCGCTCATTTCTCAAAGACATACGCCAAAGAGTGCAGTTGCTGAGTCATATATTTGGTAGTTGTGTGTGTAGTTCTGTAAGTAAATGTAAAGCTCAGGGGCTAGACCATTTCCAATTTACACTACCAGTGTATGAGCAGTCTGATTTCTCTGCAGCTTGTCTAGCATTTTTGGGTTGTCACTACTATTAAATTTTAGCGCACTTTGTTAGGTATTTATCGATGCCACATGATGTTTTTAATTTGCATTTCTTAAATACCTAACAGTAAAAATTTTTTTTCATGTGATTTTATGCCATCTACCTATTTTGTTGAAAGAAATATATGTTCCTCTCTCTGCTCATTTGTAATTGAAATCCATGTTAGTTTATAGTTCATCCCCCTAGTCTCTTGCTTGTGTTTTCATTTTCTGTAAATTTTAATATTGTTTTAGTTGTGGTTGGAAATAATACCTAATACCTTTATTTCATTTATTTTTATGTGGTGCCGAGGATGGAACCCAGTGCCTTGCACGTGCTAGGCAAGCGCTCTACCCGTGAGACACAACCCCGGCTCGTGTTTTCATTTTCTTTGCATGAGTTTATTCCAGAGAAAAGTTTTTAATTTGATGTGATCCACTATGCCAAATTTTCTTGTCTATGTCATGTTATTGTTGTTAATTTTAAGAACTATTTGCCCAGCCATAGATGCCAAAGATTTCCTTGTAAGTTTATTTTTTTTCTAAAATGTTATCTAATTATTGCATTTTGAATATGTCCATAGTTATCTTGAATTAATAGGGTGTGAAGTTTAGGTAGAAGTTGTGCTTTTTCTTATGGATGTCCAAAAGTTCCAATGTCACTCATTAAAATATCTCTTTTTTTATTGAATTTCTTTTGCAACTTGTCAAAAATGACTTGTCATCTTCATTATGAGTCTGCATCTGGGATTTTCTATTCTATTCCATTGTTCTGTTTATCAATCCTTTCCACCAATATTACTGTCTTGATTACAGTAGCCAAAGAATAAGCCTTAATATCACCTAGAGTGATTTCTCTCATTAATTTTCTGGTAAAAATTGTCTTAGCAATTCTGGAGCCTGTGCTTTTCCATATGAATTTTATAGTAAGCTTGTCGACATTTGCCAACAAACAAACATACAAACAAATAAAATTTCTTCCAGGTAATTTTAAAGAATTACATTAAAGCTACACATCAATTTTTGGGAAGTTGGCGTTTTTGCAATTTTGAGCTCTCCAGTCTTTCAATAGGATACCTCACACATTTGTTTATGTCTTTTTAAATTTCTTACATCAGTATTTTGTAACTTTTCAGCATACAGATTCTGTATATGTTTTATTCAGTGTAAAGCAAAGTATTTAATTTTCTTTAGAGAAATTGGAAATGATACCGTTTTTAAGTCAAAGTTCTGCTTCTTCATTTTTATTATGTCAAAATGTGACTAAAGCCAGATGCAGTGGTGCCCATATGCAGTCTTGGTTACCCAGGAGATTGAGGTGGGAGGATTCTTTAGTTCAGGAATTTGAGACAAGCCTGTATAATATACTAAGACTCCCTTTCAAAAACATAAAAATTAGAAATGTGCTCGGGTATGGTGGGGCTTGCTTGTAGTCCCAGTGGCTCTGGAGGCTGAGGTAGGAGGATTGCAAGTTCAAATCCAGCCTCAGCAAATTAGTCAATTCCTAAGCAACTTAGTGGGACTCTAATAAAAAGATGTCCAAAAAAAACCCCACAAAAACATAAAAAGGTCTAGGGATGTAGCTCAGTAGTAATGCATCCCTGGTTTAATTTCTGGCACACACACACACATACACACACACAAAAAAAATTAAAAATGTGACTGATGCTTCTGTGTTGATCTTGAACCCCAGCACCATGTTGAATTTACTTTTTGTCAGTTCCAGGAGTTTTGTTATTTATTTAAAATTCATTGGTAATTTCAATGTAGACAATCATGCCTGTAAAAATAGTTTTACTTTTCCTTTCTAAATTTTATGCACTTTGGTTCTTATCACACTGAAGTGATCAAAACTCCCAGTACTATGTAGAACAATAGTGCCAAGAGTAGAACATCCTTGTCTTCTTTCAACTTAAGACAGGAGTATTCAGTCTTCTACATGAACTACAGTGTTAGCTAGAGTTTTGTGAATATTTTTTCCAATCACATTGAAGCAATTCCACTCTCTTTTTAATTTACTGAAAGTTTCCATCATGAATGGGTATTATATTTTTTCAAATGTTTTTTATGGGTCACTCTATATAATTGTATAGTACTTTGTTCTTTTGTATATTCTTACAGTGAATTCTTGTGATTGAATGGCAAACATTGAACTAGACTTTTTAAATTGGGATGGATATCATTTTGTCATATTTTCTAAATGTTTTTGTATGTTGGTTAATTCAATTTGCAAATATTTTCTTGAGAAAAAAATATGTTCAGTTTTCTTTCTTGTGCTGTCTTTGGCTGATTTGGGTATTTTTTTTTAATTTTTTTTTTTTTTTTTAGTTGTAGATGGACACAATGTCTTTATTTTATTGCTTTGTATGTGGTGCTGAGGATCAAACCCAGGGCCTCACGCATGCGAGGCAAGCGCTCTACTGCTGAGCTACAATCCCAGCCCCTGATTTGGGTATTCAGGTAATATTGGCCTTAAAAATAATTTGGTATGTTGTAGGAGCACTTCCTATACCTTCAACCTCTCCCTTCCCTCTTTTCCCATTATCCTCATTGGTTGTAACCTTGGGCCATGATTGGTCTGAGTACCCTATATAAGCCTCTGTACTTCCTGGATTAAACGCGTTCTGTGCCTTATTCAGGCAGAGCATCTTACCTATCCCTAGAGTCTGGGTGGAGTGACTCTGTGGACCGTCACCCCTAACTTGGTCCCATGAGACCCCACTTCGTCTTCCCTGAAGACCCCTTTTTGTCCCCCAGGACACCAAAGCCTCGTTCTGTGAGACCCTGCTTCGTCTGCCCCGAAGACCTCTTTTCATCTCTCAGGACCCCAACTCGTCCAGGAGACCCACGAGGCATGACCTCAAACAATAGTATGTATTCCATCTCTTCTATCTTTTAGAAAGGTCGTAAAAATTTTATGATTATTTTTTATTGTTTATTTTGTAGAATTTTCCATGAAACTTTCTGGCCTTAAGATTATATCTGAGAAATTGTTCAATTAGTAATTGGATATCTTCTTTGTTCATAGGACTACATATATAACCTGTTTCATATTTATTTAGAGTACAGTACAGTGTTCTAGGAATTGGTCTATTTCCTCTAAATCATCAAATGCATTAATATAGTTTTAGAACTATTACCTTATTATCACTTAGCTGCATGATCTCTGGTGAACTTCTCTGTTTCATTCTTTATCTTAAAAGTTTGTGTTAAGTTTGTATGGTATATATTTTCTTTATACTTTACAATCAATCTACCATTTGTGTTTAATGTAATTAATGTTATATAAAACCTAACTGACATGTTATTCTATATTTTATGTAGGTCTTAAAACTTTTTAAAAATCCACCTATTTTCTGTTGTATAGATTAGATAAATTCTATTGATCTTTCCATGAGATTACTGATTCTCTTCTGTCTTTACCTTATTATTGAACTGATCTACCAAATGTTTTACTTCTTATTATATTTTTCATTTACTTAGGTTTTACTCCATTATTTTTTATAATTAATTTTATTTATTTGGTAAGATTTCCTATTTTCCATTTGTTTACAGAAAATTCAAAATTTGTCATGAATGTATTTTTACAAGTATTGATTTAAAGTCCTTTTTGAATAATTCCAAAATCTTATCTATGATGATGCCAGTTGATTATATTTGCTCATTCTAGTTGGTTTCGGTTAATACTGCTAACTGAAAGATTACTGTCAATCACTTTAAAGTTTTGGTATCACATTTTTAACTTTGTATTCTATCAACAGATGATCCTTGTATAGGAAATTCATAAATACAAAACACATTTTTATTTAGAAAATAATTTTAATTATAAATTTGTTAGAATTCTTAATTGAAAAAAGTCTTAAGATCTATTTTAAATAATGAAAATATAGCCTCATTTGCATCATTATAGATGAAAGTTAAAATTTACTATCCTGAGCATAGATAAGTAATGCTTAAAATTTCCTCCTCTTCATCAATTCATTTTATGGAACTTTATTTCATTTTATTTTTATACTATTTATTTTTCTTTTATGACCATAATAATAGAAAGCATAATAATTGTCAAGATAAATGTATTTCTTTGAGAATTAAACAATCATTATTCTAATCATCATAAATAAATTTTAAAACTAAAATGTAAGCTGAATTGTTACAAGGTTAGGCACTAAATGTGGAAAATCACTACTTCAAAATTTATGTTTAGTTATAAGTGTAAAACATACTGCAGATATAAAATTGACTTTATGTAATAACTATACACATCTTGAATAAAAATCTATACATTTTACAATATATTTCTCTGTTATACTTAATCTGAATATATTTAATGAAAAATTGATTTATGTTTCTTAATTATAATATTCTAATTTTGGTTTTACATTTTTATATGCCTTTAATATTTTTACTTTTATAAACTTTTTATCATATTGTAAAAATGTATTTGAACCATAACTTATTGGAAATGGAAAGAAAATGTATTCTTTAACACAGATTGTTTGAGAAGAGCTGGTATAGTGATGTCTTCAAAGTTATACTTACTAGCAATTACTCTCTTCAGGCTGGCAGTTTGTTAAATGCCAAACTTGACAATTGAGTCAGTTGTGCATTTGTATTAAAATAACTTGAAGCTATTAAAAAGAATTATAGTTCAATCTGTCACTTTCATTTGTCATTCCTAGTTTCTCTCTAGATGGTTTGCTGACAAATGGTAGAATGTTGAACATTCAGACTCAGCCCTGATGATAGAGATGATTTCAAATCCTGGACAGATGGGCTGCTCAGTACTTAACCCTGTTCGCCTTGTTCTGTGATAAAAAGAGTGTGAGGATATTACCTGCACTATAATCTTATTAAAGAAGCATCTTGGAACTGTAACTTTAAAATTTTAAAATGAGTTACTGTATTATTTGAAATAATCATTAAAGGAATCCTTCTCACCAAATTTCCAAACTTGGTCCAAGGATATAGCTCAGGTGATATAGTGTTTGCTTCATATGCACAAGGTTCCGAGTCCAATTCCCAGCACCGCAAAGAAAAAATAAAACAGCCAAACTTAGCATAATGAGTGGTAGACAGCCAGATATCATATTGACTTGATATTATGCAATTTGAATTATAAAAGATAATGACAAAACAGTTACAGAGTTCAGAGCCTTATAGAATGGCTATCTCTTTTTAGTCATACATTTCACTTTGGCCCTTTAAAATTACTTACATGAGTATAAAAATAAAGAGATTAATAAAAATGATTTTATATACTTTGTTAATAATAATATAAATCTAATATCTTATAATATTCTAATTTTCCATGAAGAATTTATCAGACTTTAAAAGGTTTGAAGAGTGACAATCCATTGCTTATATACCATATTTTAATTTTGCTTAGTTTATTTTTGTATAGCCAATATAAAATAATTTTATAATTCAGTATAAACCAAATTTTTTCTTGATTTTCTAGTAACTGACAATTTTATCAAATTATACTGAATCATAGATATGTTGTGGCCAAGATAAAATCACTTGTGACAATTTGAGCTAATCTGTGTGTTCACTCATGTATGTAAAACACTTGTAAAGAAATAATAAATACTGTGAATTCATGATTATTACCATGATGAGGGGCACTACACAAATTAGTAAAGAATATTTTTGTACTGTATTCACCCTACCTGATAAAATGAAATGAGTGAATGGCACAGGCATTGTGACATAGCATGGAGCAATATTGTAAAGAGTACTTGGAGACAAGTACTGGGACTCCATGAGAATGGATCTAACATTAGAGATAGCTACTAATTGACCAGTGGACAGGTATTTTAGATGACATGCAATGGACAAAGGGTTGACTCACATCTAGAGTGGGACAGAGCAGGGTAGTATGAGATTTCATCATGCTATTCAAGATGGTATACAATTTTATGAAGTATTTATTTCTGAAATTTTCCATTTAATATTTTCAGAATGGTTAGCCATGAAAAGTTGAAACTGGGAAAGCAAAATTTTTGATAAAGGCAGACTAATGTAACAATACTTGATTTTAAATGGCATTATCCTCATTAAAAGCTGAAACAAAATATCCAAGCTGGGCACAATGGCACACACCTGTAATCCCAGCACTTTGGGAGGCTGAGACAGGAGAATAGAGAGTTCAAAGCCAGTCTTAGTAAGGCGAGGCCTTAGGCAACTCAGTGAGACCCTGTCTCTAGATGAAACACAAAATAGAGCTGGGGATGTGGCTCAGTGGGCAAGTGCCCCTGAGTTCAAAGCCCAGTACAAAAAAAAAAAAAAAATCCATTGTAATACTGAGTCAAAGGCAATTTATACTTAAAATTAGATATTATTTTTACTCAATTGTAAAACACAGGACAAGGTATTTGATGAAAGCCAATATGATAATAGTTAAAATGTATCTTGTATTTTGTAAAAATTAAGTATCATTAAAAATGAAGAAGTAAGATATGTGTTTAGTTACTGATGGCAAGTCCTTCAATTGCTTGTTTATTCAATCATCATTCTTTTTTAATAAGGTCAAATAAACTCAAACAACTGATAGACTTTTAAAATGTCAACCCAGCTAACTCATAGTTATCTATGAGCTGTATTTATCTATGTCTGGACATTTATGTCTGGCTAATAAAATGTAGAACACTTGATATATCTATAAATCCTGGAAACAATGCAAGAGACAACCAAAAGAAAACTCTGCAAGTTGGTAAGTATGTCACTCCAGGACTGGAGAAAATAAACATCACAATGTTTTTACATGGTCCTGCCAATCAGAAGCAAATCCTGACTTGGAACTTCCTGTCACTCAACCCACCAACAAAAAAGTATCAAGTTAGGCTCATTGCTCCCCTGATTCAACTAGGAGTTCCTCTGATGTCACCAGGTGCATCCAAGCATTGATGGAGACTCATAAACATTAATACCAGAGAAGTTCTCAGACAGAGCCTGAGATGTTCCTTCTCCAAAGAGAAATACTGAGATATCTTGTCAGAAAGAGCAAGAATGATTCTGCTGAAGAAAGCCAGTGGGACTAGGAAGACCCTTTTCCTATAAGAATCTGAGACTCCCCTCAAAGGCTAGGAGATAACTAGGTGGTTAAAACAATGTATTTTGGCACTTTGCTTGTAAGTCCAGGTTGTTTAAAGATGTCATGTTTTGTGAGGTCTGAGATTAAATTTCAGGTACACGCATTTGCCTATGGATTCACAATTGCCCATTTGGTGAAAAGGCATTAAATTGTTTTTGCATATGAGTCAAAGTTAACTTGGTCATATTTATTTATATTTGCTTATTTTAGAATTCCCCATAGTTTTATCTTGATCTATAAGTTTATTCTTCTATCAAATACCAGTTTTTGTCACTATAGCTGTATAGTAAGCATAACATAGTTGTACAATAATTCCTTCCACTTTTTCCACTTTGTCAAGATGTATTTAGCCTAATCAATGGATCTATAATTTGACACATGCTAAAGGAAGTCCTTTAGACAGAGTAGAATTAATTCAAGGAGAATTTGATATACAAAGACATGAAGAACACTGCCTGTGAATGCACATAAGTAATTACAAAATATAAGACACACAGCTGTATAAGGATAATTGAATGATTAAAAGTGCACTGTGGAGTTTATCACACATTTAAAATTTAAATGTATAGCAATATAGTAAAGGCTGGGGAAAATGGAAGTATGCACTATGTTATATCATGCATGATATCATACATGAAATACTTTATCACTTGATGCTATACTCTATAAAGTTGGAAAGTATGCTACAAACCCTAAAGCAATGTCTAAAATGATAAAACTAATACTTATAACTAATACTTCAACAAAGGAAATAAAATGATTGTATAAATAAAATAATACTCACACTACTCTTACTCCAAAAAAGGCTATAAGTAGGAAAAGGGCATACAGAAACTATGAGACAAGTGCCAAACAAATAACAAGATAATAGGCTTAATGAAAGATTGCCAATTAGATAAAAAGCTAGCCCCAATTATATGGTAACTAGAAGAGAAAGTTCTTTGTTTTTAAGCAATCAATGTATGAATTGTACAAGTTAATGGGTTTCACTAATATTTCCATATTTCCATGCATGCATACATTGCATCTTGATCCTGTCCACCTACCCTTAAATCCTCTCTTGTTTTCCTGTCACTTCATTTGTCCATTTTATTTTATTTAGTTTGACCTTGGTTCCATACATTTTCTTGTAAGTAGTATAATTTATTTCTTTTTTATGGCTGAATAATACTTCATTATGTTTATATGTTATATTTTCTGTATTCATTCATCTGAGCTGATTCCATATCTTAGCTATTGTGAATAGTGATGCAATAAACATAGATATGCAGGTATCTCTTATGATGCTGACTTCATTTCCTTCAGATATATACGCAGGATAGGTATAGCTGAATCACAGGTGAGGTCTTCTTTTAGTTTTTAAAGGATCATCCATACTGTTTTCCATAGTCAGTGTACTAATTTATTTTACCACAAACAATGTATAAACATTCCTTAGAAAAACTCTTCATACATAAATAAGTGAATTAGTAAGAAGTAAAAGATAGGATGGTACATGCTATGCTAAAATATAGAAGAAATAATAGAAGTGGTTGTACTGATATCAGAGAAATAGACAACTGAACAAAGACTACTATCAAGGATATACAATACAATTTATAATGTTAAAATTATTACTCAAGAGGGCAAAAAGTCTAATATTAGTGTCTTAGGTAATAAAGCTTCAAATAATTATAAGGTAAATTTAATAGAAGTATAAGAATATTCATATCAAGAATTATAATCAAAGATTTCAATATATCTTTCTCAGTAATTGATACAACAAACAGATTAGAATATTACTAATATTATCATTGACCAATTAGGACAAATTATCATTCATTTAATATTTCAACAGTGACAGCAGAATATAATGTTATTGGTTACACATAAAATGTTTACTGTAGGAGCACTCTCCATACCTTCAACCCTTCCCGTCTATCTTTCCCCATTCTGTGCTAATGGATTGTGCGCTTGACAGAGAGCACCCCTTTGTTTGTAACTTTGGGCCTTGATTGGTCCAGGAGTGTGTATAAGCTTCTGTACTTTCTAGAATAAATGGTGATTCTGCGTCTCACTCTGGCAGAACTGTTTACCTACCCTGGAATCTGGGTGGAGTGACTCCACGAACCATCACCCCAAAACCTCATCCTGAGAGACCCCACTTCATCCCCTGAGGACTCCCTTTTCTTCATCTCTCAGGACCCCAACTCATCAAGCAGACACATGCAGCATGATTTAAAACAATAGAATATGAAATGGAAAAGTAAAAAAAAAAATCTGACTTCAATAAATATTTTTGTATCCTACATGGGCCAGTTTATATACTATAATTTATACTACGATTTCTTATAGCCACATGTTCTCTGTACCTTTTGCAGTGTTTTGTTTTACTGGATGTGCACCTTGATGGTAAAACCCTATTTGATTTTGGGTGTTTCTCATGTTACAGCATTTGTATAAAGAAACTGATCCATGTAAATACTTTCCATGTTTTTTTTCCTCAATGTTTAAACCACTAGTTGTCATAGGGTATCTGTCTTTCACCCCTAATGATTTCAGCTCTCATGGCAACTCTGGACACTTCACCCTGCTGGGTGAAGCAATGGCCTGTTCTTGAGCCTAAGCTTTCAGCATTAAAGAACCTTGTCCACAAGCAACCAGCTTTAGGTCATACTGAGCGTTCAACAAGCCCTCATAATTCTCCCATTTTTGTCATTCAAAAAGAATCAGGCAAATGGAGATTATTACAGGGCCTTAGACATATCAACAAGAAAATGGAAAAAATGGGCACATGTCAAGGTGGCCTTCCTTTCCCCTCAGCCATCCTGATAGATCACTATGTTGCTATCATTGACATCGGGGACTGGTTTTTTTCCATCCCTCTTCATGAGGCAGACAGACCTTACTTTGCCTTTTCTGTCTGGGAACCTAATCACTCCAACACTTGTGAGTGATATCAATGGAAAGTCTTAACACAAGTAATGAAAAATATCCCTACCATTTGCCAAATGTTTGTGGCTAAAGCTATCACCCACTTAAGGAGCAATGGCTATGCTGCTCATTACATGGATGACATCTTTTTTTTTTTTAAATATTTTGTTTAGTTGTAGATGAACACAATATCTTTATTTATTTTATGTGGTGCTGAGGATCAAACCCAGTGCCTCACGCATGCGAGGCAAGCGCTCAACCACTGAGCCATAGCCCCAGCCCCCATGGATGACATCTTAGTGGCTTGCAAGGACCATGCATCTCTTCAAGTGCTTCTGATGTCACTCCTAAAAAATTTAGAAGATCTTAATCTTCATGTGGCCAAGGAGAAGATTCAAACTCACCCTTTCTTCTCCTTCTTAGGATTTCATTTTTCTCAGGTGATACAACCTATGAAACCCTCTCTTGATGTCCCCAATGACATCTCCTTGACAGAGTTACAAAAATTATGTGGTAATATTAGCTGGATTAGGCCATTTTTGCCATTACCTCCAAAAGTACTTGAGCCCCTCTATGATCTGCTTAAAGGCAGCAAACATCCTTATAGAAGGCTTAAGATTACTCCAGAAGCTAGAGGCACCCTGGCAGAAATTAACTAACTGTTCACATCTGCCCAGCTTCAAAGATTTCACCCTGCTGTTCCTCTGTCAGCCATAGTACTTTCCACCTTAAAGTTACCCCTAGGTGTCCTTTGGCAACGTGATGGACCTTTATTATGGTCACACCTTCCCTGGAGCTCCTGCCACAAAAGCACCAGTCTCACCTCACAAATTATAGCCTTGGCAGTGAGGCTCAGAGAACAAGCTAGATTTATCTTTAATAAGGAACCTGACATCATAGTTGTACTCTTTCATCAGGAACAAATTTCCTTCCTCCTACAAACTTCTTTAGACTTCCAGATATTGATGGAGGGATTTCCTGGGTTGCTGTCTTACCATCTCCCTCCTTCTAAACTACTGCAGACCCTACAAGATCTTCCATTGACAGTGACCACTCATGACTTTCCCTTGAGCAAACCCATTCCTATGGCCCCTTGTGTGTTCACAGATGCCAACACTCATCATCTTCACTATGTTATAATGTAATCTAATATAAAAAATGATCAATTTGTCCAAAGGCATTCTGATTCTATCCAAGTAGCTGAATTGACTGAACTTATCCTGGTGCTGGAAAGATATCAGACTACTTCCCTTAGCATAGTCTCTGATAGCATATATGCTGTCCAGGTCTGCTCTTCCATTGCTTTTTCCACATTTATATCTGGAAAGTATCCTATTGATCAGCCTATGGCTACCCTGAAGGCTATACTAGAAGTAAGACAACAACCATGGTATATTATGCACATTTGCTCCCATTCTGGGTTGCCTGGCTTCCTATCAGAAGGGAGTGCCTCTATTGACAAACTTGTAAGTCAGCCTAAAGTCATGATGTTCACTCTAGAACAAGCTATAGCCTTACACCAGAGGTTTCACCTCTCAGCAGATAGTCTTCATTGCCTACTGACTGAAATTCCAATCCAACAATGTAAACATGCAAACATCTGATGCATGCATGCTCCTCTTGTGGCCCATTGTTACCACTGGGTCCATTCCAACCACAGGGAGTCAACCCCTGTGGGTTGACACCCAACTCCCTTTGGCAGATGTATGTCACTCATATCCCTAACTTTGGAAAATTTAAATTTGTATATGTGATAATTGACACCTATTCCTCCCTTGTATATGCTACTGCCCTTGCAGAGGAAAAAGCAACCCATGTGATTAAGGCTCTAAAGCAAGCAATGATATTCATGGGTGTCCCGTGGTCAATTAAAACAGACAATGGCCCGGCCTATGTCTCCCTCAGATTGAAGGAATTTTTAATTTCCTGGGGAATTTCCCATACCAAAGGGATTCCATATAACCCTCAGGGACAAGCAGTCATTGAGAAAACCAATCACACTCTAAAGGAGATGCTTCAGAAATTTGATTCTCCTGAGAAAGACCCTTCTTTGAGATCGTTGGATGCTTTATTTACCCTTAACTACCTCACTTTTGATAAACAAGGCCTCAATGCAGCAATCTGACACTGGGTCCATTTACCTTCCCTACCCCTCTTCCCTCGGTATGATGGAAAGACCCCTTGACTCTTCAATGGAAAGGCCCAGATTCTCTGCTTACACAAGGGCGAGCCTATGCTTGTGGTCCCCCCCACTCCCTTGCAGAGTCTAAACCCCTTTGGATCCTAGCCAGGGATATTTGTCCAAGCCTCTCTTGAAAAGACAACCTGCCCCACCTGAAGTAAGAAGTCCCTTCCATGAGTACCTAAACCAAAGCTAATGTTATCTTTGACTCTTCTATTCTTCAAAAGGTGTGGAGTGAATTATCAGCAATGTTAGATCCATCCAAATGGGTTATCATTGGGCTTGGGGTTCTAAGCCTTCTTATGGTCCTTCTCTTTGTCAAACTAAACAAGCTCTCTTAGTTCATGTCGTTAAAGAATCACAGGAACATAAGACAATTCCTGCCACATGGATCGCAGCCCTCAAGAACATATAAGAAGCTTGCCCACCTCATCTTTGCTGGAAACTCAAGGCTTTGCAGCTTTGGCTGATCCTAACCCTAAACCCCTTTCCTTCCAACACCTCCCAACCCCACCACCCCTCCTATTGGCAGAGAGCTAATTTCAGGACATGTACACATGGGCTGGCTAGCCAATGATGGGTAAGATGCTCAGAGAAGCACAACCTAAGACAGACAACGGTCTCATCTGCACCCCTCACCCCCATATGCAACATGAAGGAATCTGGAAATGCAGCAGAATGATTCTCTCCCATGAAGAGATTATCACAGATCCCTCGAACATTCTTGCTTATGGGCCATTCAGGCCCTGCTGACCTTTCAAATGAAAGTAAAAAGGGGGATATGTAGGAGAACTCTCCATACTTTCAACCGTTCAATTCTATCTTTCCACATTCTATGTTAATAGACTATGCGCTTGACAGAGAGCACCCCTTTGCTTGTAACTTTGGGCCTTGATTGGTCCGGGAGTGTGTATAAACTTCTGTATTTTCTGGAATAAACAATGGTTCTGCATCTCACTCAGGCAGAACTGTTTACCTACCCCAGAGTCTGGGTGGAGTGACTGTGCAGATTGTCACCCCAAAACCTCATCCTGAGAGACCCCACTTCATCCCCTGAAGACCTCCTTTTCTTTGTCTCCCAGGACCCCAATTCATCAAGTAGACCCATGCATCACAATTTTAAACAATAGTTTACCAACATAGACTGTATTCTGTATCATAAATCAATTTTCAATGAACTTAAAATTATTTATTTCTTCTATGTCTTTCACCCCAACAGAGTTTTTCAGAAATCAGCAAAAATATCTTTAGAAATTCCTCAATTATTTGGAAACTAAATGTCACTCTTTAAGTATCCACAAGTAAAAGCAAAAGTCTACAGTATTTCTGTGATTTTTGTTGCTTTGACCAAAATAACTGAACTGAACAACTTAGAAGAAAAAAGTTTATTTTGGCTCATGATTTCAGAAATTCAGTCCATGGTTGGCCACCTCTATAGCTCTGGGACAAAGGTGAGGCAGAACATCATGGTGGAAGGGCATGGTGGAGTCAATCTACTCAGTTCATGACAGCCAGGGAGCAGAGAGAGCCTCCCTAATTAGAGACAAAATATAAAACCCAAAGTCATGCCCTAAGTGACCTACTTCTTTCAGTCACAACCTACCTGCCTATAGTTTCCAGTTATACATTCAAGTGGATTAATTCATCAATTAAGTTAAAACTCCCATAATCTAATCTTCTCACCTCTGAACATTCTTGCTTGGTCTCACACATGAGCTTTAGATGGCTGCTGCATTTCTAAACTATAATAGTTTTGAACTGACTAAAAATACTATATTTCTGAGTTAATGATGAAAGAATGAATATTTCCACCGCTCAATCCTTAATAATAGTTTAGGGGATTGTTCTCTATTGAACATTGTGATGGAAGTTATACCATAATTCCATGTGTTATCTGTGTTTTGTTTTTCAAGTCTTATGAGTGTGTGTGAACCTATGAGCTTCATGAGGACATTTTTGCTCAACAGGTTAATTCATTAAATGTCCAGTACTAAAAAAAGGGGGGAAAGTTTCTGATATATAGAAATTAGAAAATAAATACAGGTCAAATGGATGAATGAACAGACACATAAATAAATAAATGAATGGATGACATGATCCTAAGTATGGATTCTCCCTCATTACTAGTTCCAGGAACTTACTTTCCTGATGAAAATATAAACTTTTAATCTATAGGAAAGGAAAATAAAAATTGTTTATATGTCTTCCTTTCTTGCAATTGCCTATGTGATGTTGATACAATTTATGGTAAATTCTTAGGATAAATACATCAAAATACAAATTTTAATTATTATATAGACTAATATTATTCTTTAACAAAATGATTAAAGTATGTCTTCTTGGGCTATATTTAATTATTATGAAATTATTCTTCATACGAGCCCAAAATGTAATGTGAGGCAAAATGGAAAAATCTTCTTTATTTACTTCATCCAAGTTTAACACTCAGAAGAAAGCAGGGATGGCAGATGGCAGTGAAGAGTCCTTGTGAGGTTTGGTTACTGCTGGGACTCGCGGTGCAATTTTAAAGGCAAAGAGAGACACTCTTCTGGCAATATTTAGCTTAGCAAAGGCTCGTGTATAACTCCCTATTTTTCCCCACCATGAAACAAAATGTATAACAAGGTTTTAATAATAATCCAAGTCCAGGTAAGTGAAAGTTAAACATTATGCTTTTAATGTTTATTGGATTAGTTGTGCCCTTCCTACTATTGCTAAGACTTGTGAAGAAAAACTCTCTTATAGTCCAGAATATTTAAAAGTCAAATTTTAATGCATTTATCTTACGAAATAATGAATCACTTTTCCATGAGTGATTATAAATGTCTTCTATGGAATAAGAACTTTTTATTGTAAAATAGGTACCATCATACTACAAGCAGATCCATTAAATTGTAGTAAAATTCCCACCTCAAACATATTCACAACTTTTGATTATTTTAATGAAAGAAACTTCTGTGCACTACTTGTAAGATTCAAAAGAGATTTCCTTTATTTTCAATCAACTTTGAGTTGTCACAGAAGCAAATCTGACAGAAGAAAAACCAAAATAACCAGTTAAGCTTTTCTCACTGTGTGTATCTAAGCTGTTATATTTGATTAACACAAGTGCTTAAGAAATAAACAAACTAATCTCAGTGTTCAGAATATGGACTTTTAATTATATTTCTAGAGCCTAGAATGTATTATCAGTGCATATAGGTAATGCATGTTTACAATGAATGTTTCTTTGAAATTATGTATTATAATTGCCTTTGAAACTAATGAATACAAAACTTTTGAGATCAAATTGTTTTCCTTAAGTTTTAGAATTTTTTATCCAAAACAGACACACCTCAACAATTTCAGGTTATTGTCCTCAAAGTCTTCTGTGAGAGTTTTGAAATGACATTAATGATCATCATCTATTGACATTCTTTCTCATAAGAGATTCAGTAAATTTTATTTAAAAGGTCTCTAATTTATTATAAATTATTTTTTCTTAAAATAAGATTTGTTGTAAATATTTTGAGTATAATTAGTGACAGTGAAGGAAAAGCAGCTATTTCTAATAACACCACCATAATGTCCAACTGGAAGTCAAAAAGTCTTATTTGAAGAGTAGAGAGAGAATTAATTTATTTGATCTAAAATGATGGTACTAATTTTTGAAATGTTCTTTCTTCTTATATTTAAACTATCATCCAGTTATTATCCAGTTATTTTAAAAATAATCCTAAATAATAGAAAAATCATCCTCACTCATGACTCTGTACTTCGTACAAATGGTTTCTTGTGCAGTAAATGGAAATAGAATTCCACATGTATTGGAAACACAAATTACAAATGTGGAAATAGAGTAGTTCCTACAGTTTAACTGTAGTGAGCCTGACATCTGGCAGCTCCACTGCTGGGACTCTCCACTTGAGGGCAATTCACTGCTCATTTTTAGGTTAGTTTAACATTTTCCCTGTGCAGCAGCTTGCTGTGTCCATAGTACACATTGTTTTGAGATAGGAAAGCCAAGAAGAAACTGATGGCAAGATGAGAAAACTCAGAACAAAAGCTGTGTCTCTATTCTTTTTCCTTTCTCAATAGGAGCATAAATGATGAATATTGTCTTATATATTAAATGACATGTAAGCGTATCATTTATAGACAACATGAAGTAAAAGGACTGTCAAGAGTTTCTCATCTGCTATATGTTAAAATTTGGTTCTGGAAGTTAGTACTCTCTTAATTTTTTAAACACTATACTTGGTACTACATGTTTTATAGTTTTGATCATAATGTTTTCCATAATTCTGTAAATGTATGAATTATTAAATCAATATTCAGTGATACTAGTTGCATAAGATGTTGCATGAGTTAGTTGTCCTAAGATCTAAAAATCTTGGAATACATTGTATTTTAAAATGTCTTTTTGTGGGGGGATGAATGTCACAGTGATAAATACATTAATAGCTATGAGAAACTCTGAAGTTAAAATTACATTAGAATTTTTTCATCAGGACTTATTCAATTTAATTACTCTTTTAGCATCTATAAGCATTTGGAAGAAGTTAGGAAATATTAGAATGAATGATTTGGGTAATTCATAAACAACTGTATGCTTGTAGAAATAATTTTTAGTATGATAGACTAAATGGTTAGTGAAATTTGATACAAGTTTTAATAAGGATGCTAAATATTATCAAATGACTTTAGGCCATCTGCTTTGCATGACATATCCATGGGAAATGCTGGAAAGCAGGCTGATATTTTTACTTCCTAGAATGTTCTCTACAGGTATTATCATTATAGTTCATATTAAACCAGATGGAGTCATAAAAATAAATAACAGTGCCTTTAAGAATACTTGAATACAATGTTTTAGGATGGACATGTACTCTTAAAGATAATCATCAATAGCTTGGAGTTATATGATACATTATTCTCAAGATCCAGGGGCAAAAATCTTCACTTTTTCATCTAATGGGAAAATTGGGGTACAAACATGCAATTTTAGACAGTAAGAATGTCTTTCAGTGAATTGTTTGTTCCATCTGTCACAAATTCCACATTTTACCATTGATAACATTTGTGATGTGATCCAGGAAATTGTTCCCAGCAGGTCCCATCATATTGAATAATGGTCTCTTTTATATGAACAGGTTGTTAAATCAACAATATTCCCAATTTCAGGGTAGAAATGAAAATCAACACCAAACTCAAATAAGTGGAACTGATGTATACCTGTAGAGAGCCATGTATGTGATTTTGGAGATGTAGTTAACGCAATCCAGACCATATAAAAAACAATAGAAATAAAATAGAAAGTTGGTATTCAAATTCTATAAAAATGACAATCAACTATAAAAAGAAATGCAAATCCTTTTCTATATATTTTACTAAAATTGAAAATTATGCCAGTATTTATTTCTTTGTTGGCTCAGGCTCACACTGATCTCTAAGGAAAATGTTAGTTGCAGACAAGGTAATATAAGAATTGTTATAGATAGTATTTCATTTATCTTATGCTTCATATGTAAGTATCCCAAAATATGATGGTTTAAAATAAGAACCATTTCTATACATGTAGTGTTTTCATGGGTGGGTAATTCATGCAGGTCTTCCTATGTCTATTCTCTTCTATGTGGTATCTACAGGGATCACCCAGTAGATCTCAGCTAACAGCTGGGTAGTACAGAGTGTCTAAGACAGCATCACTCATATGCCTGATAGCCTGGGGTGAAGTCTGGATGGCTGTGCCCAGCTGGGCCCTTTTCTATCTCCTTGTAGTATCATTGCCCCTGCAAATGGCCTCTCTAGCAGGATAGTCAATTCACATGTTATCTTAGTATTCCTCAGTAAAAATGAAGATATTTCTAGTATTCATTAGAACTATTTCTACAGCAGCAGTTTTTCAACACAGCGCCTAAAGAAACCCTGATACAAAAGGGAAAATAGATCTCAGTTTTTGATAAAGAAACAATCAAAGAATTTATAGAGGTGTTAAATCTACTACAACCTACTATTTATTCTAAAAATAGTTACATTCTCCCATATGCAAAATATACTCGACCTTTCAGCTGTTGACTGAATTTTTCCCTGTTCCCCACAAAAATTCACAATTTAAACCTTGCCTCCCATATGGTACTTGGAGATGGGACCCTTTTCAGGTAACTAGGTTTTGATGAACTTATGAACGTACAGATATCATGATGAAATTTGTCAGAGGAAGGGACAGCAAGGTTTTCTTGGCACCATGTGAAAGGATGGTGAGAAGTCAACCATTGGCAAGTGAGGAAGGGAGCCTGGTGGTAGGCTAATCTCATACTACCATTCTCCAGAACTATGAAGATTTAAAGTTCTGTTGTTGCTCTCCATTCAGTGATATTTTGTCATGGAAATATGAGCAGATTAAGACATATTTTGATCCAAGAAGTGGAATGTTGCTGTAAAGAATACTTAAGTGTGGATGCTGCTCTGAAGCTGGATAATGAGGAGAGGCACAATTTTTGAGGTGCATCCTACAAACAGGGAAATTAAAGGTGATTGTGGAGAGGATTAAAAAAGAAAAAATTGATGCAGAAATTCTATTTTTAAGGGAGGGTCTCAGAAGGAAATGAGGAACATCACAGGAGAAAAGGTGATATTTGTAATAAAATGGTAAATAACTTGGCCGAACTGTGCTCTAATGGTTTGTGGGCAGTACATTTTGTGAGATATGAAGCTGAATATTTAGCTAAGAAGATTTCTTTGAAAAATTGTGAAGAAAGGCCTTTGCTCTTCTTGGCCCCATGCTAAAATATGAGGAGAGAAAAATGAATTAAAGAAGGAGTTATTAAGCTAAAAGAAACTAGACTTAGAAGATTATGTACATTTTCAGCCTATCCATATTGCAAAACAGAATAACAAGAAAATTTACTCTAAAGAGCACACTGTTATGCCTAAGTAAATATGTGAAAATAAGATCATGGGAGCTACTCAGGGACAAATCAACCATTTTACTAGAATTCAGAAATAAAGATGGCATGCCAGTATGTATGACAATAGTTTGAACTAAATAGCACATGGAAAGTGATGAAATGAAGGAAGGCTGTCAGACTTCTTAATTTATCAAGAAAATATCTAGAGATATTCAGCTTTGAACACATGCTACTCTTCAACATAGGGAAGAAACTCCAAACCTGATTCTGAGAACATCAGAGCTGCCTCCTTAGTTTCTAAGGGTTGGGCTATTTCCTCAGTTTCAACTGGTCTGATAGCCTCTACCCAAAGTCCTGGGTGGGGGGAAGGGGTTGTCCTGCAGATTGGTGGGAGCAGGGCTACTCTGGCAGAACCTCAGAGAATATACCCTCTATCTTATAGAACCAAGGGGTTGTATCCATCTCAGTGGATCCAGAGGTAGAACTGCCATTCTAGTAGACCTGGAATATGGTATGTTGTGCCAAAAAAAGGTTTATTCTCCAGATTTATTTTTGATGATATTTGACTTGTTAGGTTTTGGACTTGGTTGGAACATATCACTTCTTTTTTTTTTTTTTTTTTCCCTAGATCTTCATTTTGGAATGGGAATTTCTGTCCTATGTTTGTTCTACTATTGCATTTTGGAAGTGCATAACTTATCTGGTTTCACAAATACATATTTGGAAAGAAATCATATCTCAGGTCTCACTCATATCTGATTTGGATATTTAGATTAGACTTTGGATTTTAGAATTGATGCTGGAATGGATTAAGGCTTTGGAGCTGATGGAATGTAATGATTATATTTTGAATGTGAGAAAGACATACAATTTGGAGAGTCAGCGATGAATGCTATGGACTAATACATATCTTCTCAAGATTCATATGTTTAAGCCATAACTCTTTATTACATTGAATTGGAGAAAGGGCATTTAATAAGGTTATTAAGATTAGATCAGGTTATGGAAGTAAAGCCCTGATTCTACAGATCTGATGATAATTGAAAGAGACACCAGAACTCACTCTCTAGACCATGTGAGAACAAGGTGAGAGGGCAGCTATTCACAAGCCACAAAGCAAGAAAGCAATCATGGCTTCACCAGAGACCAGTTGTGCTAGCATCATGATTCTGATGTTCTAACCTCCAGAACTATGAAAAAAATTCCTGTTGATTAACCTCCTAGTTGATATTTTCTTATGGCATACCATGCTAACATAAGAAATTTGGGTTTTTGGTTTATTAAGTGGCTATTTACAAATTTAGTTGCATTGTAGAGTAATTCCAAGGAATATATATAATATACTACTATATTAATATTTATATTAACTATTTATTTATATTAACTAATGAATGCCTTGTAATATCAGGTAAAAATTTAAATTTGGGAAGGAGTACTTAAGAAAAAATATGAAGAATTTGGGGAAAATGGGGGATGTTGTAAATTAAATATTTTCTAAGCTTCTCATTGCTCATTTAGATAATGACAGTTCACAGAAATAACAATATTCTCATATTGTTTCTGTTACATTGGGGTGAAATGATTGCCAGAAATTTAGCTGTTAAACTATAAACTGTATATTATAGTTCTCAGGATTGGTAAAGATTAGAATGAAAGATAAAATTAGGCCCAAGTTTTCTCCAAGATTAAAGATAAATTTAGGAAAACAAAGTAAGTGGAATACTTTTTGAAATTCTATAGGTATTTCTATGTCATCTTTCCAAATGTCAATATAAACCTGGAAATATTATTCAAAATGCCTCTTTTACCATCATTGGGAAGACACATCATATACGTAAAACATCTACTTCTGTCTCTAGTCCATTCAGGGTGCACTTGCATTGGTCAGAGTAGATTCCTAAGATAACTAAGAGGATTGTGTCTTGTTTTTATGATATGAAAGTGGTATGAGAATTCATGTGGATTATTATAGACAGCTGAAGGTTTCGAAAGTCCCATTAATCAAGATAGCCAGAAAACAAAACATGAAGACATATGAATAGTGAAAGAATTAGTTCACATTAAAAGAGGAAATGTTATGTTATTTGTTCAGTTGGTAAGAGTCTGCACAATAGTGTTTCTCATCATATATGGAATTTTCTCTTTAGTTAGCTTTCACTGATTCAAATGTATTTCTGCTATTTTATGTGATCAGGCCAGAGCTCTCAGATGGCAGTTTTTCAATTACATTATGTGAGTCTGTATTGTATTTTTCAATTTCAGCAGAAAGTTTATATTTCTTTGTAAAGGCAGTTTTATAAGTAAGAAAACATAAATCTGACATTTGGGACCAAACATAGAGCATTTTGGACATCATTCCATGAGAAGGTTTTTAAAACATGTACTTGGTTACATTTGAAAGAATTTTGACGTGTACAAGTTTCTAGATATATGTGCAGACAGTGGAGGCTTTATAGTTTTTGAACCAAAAAGAATAATTAAACTCTAAAGGAGTAATTTTTTAGGAAAAATGTGAACCATAATTTTTACTTTCAGAAATTCTTGTGTGCAATATTTTGAATGTTATGATTTATAACTTTTACATGATGTTTTAAGGAAATTCTCTCTTTTAATTTAGCATCATACTGTTGGAGTAAATAAAAATGTATTTTACCCTACGTTCTTCAGGAACTTGGCTGTAATGGTAAATAACTAAATCTAATATGAGACTGAAATTCAAATTCAATGTGTAAATTCAATCTAAAATGCTCTATTATTTCTTGTAAAAGACAAGATACAAATCAATTAAACAAAATGACAAGTGCAAATTCTCTTTGAATGTATTTTTTAATTTTAGATTTAGCATTTATTTTTAGAATTATTCAAACATATATAGCACAAATACTTTTGGATAATTACAGGAATGTGAAAAAATTTTAAATTCTTACACTTTTTACCTTTAGAGAATTCTAATATATTAAAAGATATTTTATCTTTGATCAATGTAAGAAAAATAATGTTCAGAAAAAAAATGATAGTTTTCTTATGCAGGTAAATAATTGTGCTTAAGACTGTAATAACATTTGAAATTATATTGTTTTTCCTCTAAGAATAATCAGGAAGAAGGCAGTCCTGTGAACTAAAATACCAACCTGGTACGTTCAAACAATTCCTTTTTGTATGATGAAGTCTAACCTATTCCCTAATTTCCAAAATAAAGTTTTTCTGGGTGGTTGAGATCTCTCCTTCACTCCTCTTCTTCTGGTAGACCTAGTGAAATCAGCTGCAGAGGTGTATATCTTGGGAATGGAGAGGCATACATCTCCTGTGAAGACAGTTATGTCTTTGCAGTTTTCTTCTTAGGGTCAAATTAGTTGGTTTCTGTTCATTGATAAGAAGGAGACTCATCATAAAAATTAAAAACACACAAAATAATTGTTGAAATCTGGGCTGAGGTCATAGCTCAGTGGTAGAGCGCTTGCCTAGCATGTGTGAGGTACTGGGTTCGAGTCTCAGCACCACATATAAATACATAAACTAAATAAAGGTCCACTGACAACTAAAAGAAAGAAAATTGTTGAAATCTCATTTTCGGCCACCCACCAGTGTAACAATAGCTCTTAAAGTAAACAAAAATCTGTAAATAGCCTGTATTATAACTGTGTAGCTCTCCTCATATTCTAACAGCAAACCTCAAAGGACTGGCAGCTGCATTTTCCAGAAAAGTTAATCTTTGAATGCATTTTAGTTTAAATTTCTACAAAAGGCAACAATGTATTATTTAGACATGTTTGGTTAACTATGGATCAAGAAAAAGTTAAAGATTGAAAATGCACATGTTGGCAGAGCCTACCAATAACTTCATCAGAAAGAACAAAACAAAGTACTGTAAGAACTATAATATTGTTTGCAAGTTTGTATGTCTTAAGAACTTGGATTTTAAAATATACGTTTTAGTGCAATTCCATTTACATTTCCATAAAATATAGATACTATATTCTTTTTTCTTAATATTAATATTCTGATTTATAACTTGATTTCCAAGGAATGTACACTTTGAGAGCAAATTAAACCAACTTTATTGTTTTTGCTAATTGGTAGCAATCTTTCTTACTGAAAAATAAGAATACAACATCATGGGGTATATTCCAATTTCTATAGCTTGTTTGATGTAATTTTTCCATGGAATCATAGACTAATTTTTTATGGTTCTTTACAGAGTCAGTTTTGAAGATTGTATTAATGAAACAAGTCAGTACTACTACCTCATAAGATCCATGATTCATGCCCAGCAGCCATCTTTTCCTGACGATTGTCAGATCAGTCTTTTTGTTTGTTTGTTTTTCTGTTTATTTTTGTTTTGTTTTTTTTGATTTTTAAAATTAAGTCATTATATTCTCTTAATTGCTACTACTTTTGGAAAAAGATCAAGCTTCAATTTTGTTTTGTTTTGTTTGTTTGTTTTGCTTTTTTGGGTACCAGAGATTGAACTCAGGGGTACTTGACCACAGAGCCATATCCCCAGCCCTATTTTTTTGTATTTTGTTTAGAGACAGGGTCTCACTGAGTTGCTAAGTGCCTCACTTTTGCTGAGGCTGGCTTGGAACTAGCGACCCTACTGCCTCAGCCTACCAAGCTTCTGGGACACTATTTTGTGTTTTGTTTAGAGATAGGGTCTCACCGAGTTGTTTAGTGCCTCACCTTTACTGAGGTTGGCTTTGAACTCACTATTCTCCTGTCTTAGCTTCCCAAAGTTCAGGGATTACATTTGTGCACCACTGCGCCCAGTGTGATTTTGTAACTTTTGATGCATTTTGATTCTATAAAGAAAAGAAGAGCTAAATAGACAAAAGAGCACAGGCAAGAACATGTATTTCCCTAAGTTATTTTTTCTTTTTATTATTTTATAAAAAACATAAATTCTTTTATTGTCTTGATTATAAGAGTTCATGTTCATTTTAGAGCATTTTAGAGCAAATAAAAGAAACACATGATAACCATCACCAATAATTCTACTTGCAGAGATAACTAAGTCGTATATTTTGCTTAAAGTTGATTAAGAATTGTATAGCATATCACAAAGGGAAAATATTTATCATACAATCCCCTCATTCATTTTATTTATTATCCTTTTATATATCCTACTATATAAACATAAATTTACTTCTGTTGTCTAAGTTGATATAAATGATGTTTGAAGGATTATGGTGAGTACAATATATATAAAGGCTTTTAAGTGACTTTCAGCTATCTAACCTGACAGATTATTGCTTCCCATTATCTTAAAGTAAGTACTGACTGATGTACAAACTGAAAGTTTGTAGCTCATTGGCTACCCTCTAGTTTGCATATGTACTCAAAATTCTCAGAGTTGAATTAATCACCTTTGTGTCCAAAATAATTATTCCAGCTAAATGTTTTATAGCTATATAATTTTAATTGAATTTAACAAAATAATTAAATATGGGAGATATTTCTCTGAGAATACTGTTGAAGATTTTGAAAATACAACGTTAATTCAAATCATTGATGCAATTTTTATGTAACTATTGGTGTATAGATCATTAATACAGCATATTTGAAAACTGTGCTTGAGATTTCTTTAAAAGTAAATTTAGGACATATAAAATTCTCAGTATTAGAACTTGTAGCCTACATATGCAAGTTATCATTTTGTGAGAAAAAGAGAGAGAGAGAGAGAAAATCAAAGCAAAGCAAGGAAGCAAAGCAAGGTATTTTATATGCAAATTTTATTTGCAAAATTTTACATGCTGAGAAAGGGCCTTGGTCCTACCCCGGAGTTGTCAATAAATACGCTATTTTTCTTTAGCTTAAAATGAAACCGTTAAGGTAAGAATATGAAAAACTTATTCAATTAACTTGCTGATTACTGACCCAGATCATATCAGAGAAGAGCTCTTCTAGTGTTGCCAACTTGTCCTTCAGAAAGTTTAAACAGATGCACACTCCCCACAGCAGTGCACAGAAGGGGCTGTTCCCCTGCTGTGGCCAAGTCCTATTCCTGACTTAGTTGTACATTTGTGGCTTGGTTAAACGTAAGATTCCTTCATGCTTCAATATGCATTTTATTTCTAAAACAACTTTTATGTAGATATACCTGTACTAGTCCATCATAGTTCTATTGAATTGCTTCATTTCTTTCAACAATGTTTTCATATTATTATTATTGATGTTTCTATTATATATGAGTTCATTTTATATATTTCAGGAATGAATAATTTGTTTTTGTATTTTTGAATTTGTTTTGCAAAATTTTATATCATTTGAAATATCAAGAATTGTTTATATTATGTAGCCAAATGCATCAGTGTTTTCTTATTTAGTGTCTTACCCTGGAAGGCCTTTGTTACAACAAGCTTATACAAATATCAGCATTTTGTTCACATATTTGACACTTACCTTTAATTAGAACATATTAATTATACCAGGCATGGTGGTGCACTCCTGTAATCCCAGCACTTTGGGAGGCTGAGACAGGACAATCACGAGTTCAAAGCCCCCGTCAGCAAAGGCGAGGTGCTAAGCAACTCAGTGAGACCCTGTCTGTACATAAAACATAAAATAAGGCTGTGGATGTTGGGTCAGTGGTTGAGTACCCCAAGTTCAATCCCTGGTACCAAAAAAGGAGAACATATTAATTATGCATATAATGAGATTCACTGTGATATTTCTGTACATGCATACAGGGTACATTGATTATATTTTATATTTTTTATATGTCTATTACATACTATATTACAGTTCTAATATTAGAAGTTACTATTTTGAATTTTCATATTCCTTATACAGTAACAGTATGAACAAGCAATGTGTACACCCACACTTGGGCACATTTACACACATATAAGTCAGTTTCTGTGCTAATGTGTTATTGCACCTCTGAATAACATTTCCTTGTCTGGCTTTGTGATACTTTTTAAACTCATGCTATGGGTGACTTCTCATTACATTTTAATTTTAAATATTTCTTGCTCTGTGAGTCATTATTCAGACATTATATCAATTTTGTCTAAATAAGTTTAAGTGAAGTTGACAGGGTTGCAACATGAAATAACCTTTTAAGGAACAGTACTTTTCTATGTCTCCTCTGCTCTCTTTTCATCATCTGATTTATGTCTTTAATATACCACCACTCTTCAAGTATGTCTTCTAGATATGTCTCAATTAGGTTTATTTTTTGGCTATATGAACTGATTTTGCCCAAGAATTGTTAGAAGTAAATTGTCATCTTTTCCTAATACTTATTGGTTTTGGTTTCTCTACCTAGACCATAAAATTCTTTGAAATTAGTACATGTTAAATCATATGATTCCATCTTTGATGATTTAATTTATACCTCATAATTCAAATCTTCCAAAATATTCTTTTCATGGGTAAAAATTCTTCATGTTGTTCTTCAAACTTATTGATTCTGCTTATTGTGGAACTCGTTATTTTGTAGAACCAATTTAAAAACTCATTTTTCTTGAGGTCATGTTTTTGATCTCCTGTATCTGTCTGGTCCTGCATCGTTGTATTTTATTTAAGTATTATTCTATTTTCTGCTGGCCTTAGTTATTTCTGATACAGTGTTAGTCATCATTTTATTTATTTTTCTGTATGCAATGTTTCTTTTTCTATATCTGCTTTCAATATATTCTTCTTACTTTTGGCTTTTAACCATCTTACTATAATATACCTAAATGTGATTTTCCTTCATTTGCTTTACTTGGAATTTGCTGATCTTCCTAAAGTTGTGAGTGTTTCAAATAAAGTTCAAAAAATTTGCCATATATATAATAGTTATTTCTGATATAGTGCCATATGGCACTATATCAGAAATAACTAAGGCCAGCAGAAGGTAGAATAATATATGTATATGTATATATATATATATATATATGTGTGTGTGTGTGTGTGTGTGTGTGTGTGTGTGTATTTATAAATATCTTTCTGTTGCATTTCATCTTGTTAATGACTCTCCCTGGGACTGATGTTACATAGATGATGTAAAGATAGATATTTCCAGGAAGGTGGTCTTGGAATAAAAATTATTTGGTGCCAGAATTTGTTATTCTTTGAAAAACATAGTAAATGTTTCTGTTATGAACTTGACCTCCTACAGGTATATATTTTTTAATAGCACTGGGATTGAAGGAAGAAAGTTTACCTCTTAATCTGCTACACTAAATCATGTCCTTTAAATCATTTATTTGTGTCTGCTGAATCTTTCCTGAATCTTTTCTGCTCTCTATTTTCTTGTAAAATGTTCTTCAAAGGGTTTTTGAAAGTCACCCTAATATCAATCTACCTATCATCTACTTTTGACTTTTCTTACTCTATTATCTTTTTTTTTAAGAACTCATCTTTACATTTCTACAATGCTATAATTCTCTGGATCTAAAACATATGACAAGTTATATGTTTCAGATATGTTTTCATGTGTTGATAATAAACATGAATGATATAGTTTCTTCTTCATATTTTCCTGAGTTATTCAAGGAATGAATATCAAAGCTGTTTTTAATGCCTAAATTTAGTAATTGTCTAGGTCAGCATTCTTTTTATCTCAACTTTTTGTAGTTAAAATTAGCTTAGTGTATGTGTGGAGTTATATCTATAATGAGTAAATTTTAAAAGTCATTGCCTTTGTGTAAAAATAACTTTTTCTTTTCATTTTTTATTATTTTTTACTTTATAGAAATTAAATTTTCAAAATAAAAATTTTAATTGGATGTAAAATAAAAGGAAAGAAGATATTCAAAAGTACCAGTAAACTAGTTACACAGCAAAGAAAATGAATGGATGATGGTAGTACTAACTTCCTATTAACTGAAAAGAACCTAGTTGATGCAGAAGAAAATAATTACATATGAGAGAATGTTAACACTGAAATGTGACTCTCCAAGGAAAAGTAATAATGTAGAGAGAGCATAGGTATATGCAATATACATGTGGGGATGGTGGGGTGCAGGAATTAACACTCACAAATCAATAGAGTAAGAGGACCAAATGAAGAAAGCTAAAGAATTACTAAAAAATTTTTGTTTAATGTGGTGGGAAGAAATGCAGAAATAGGGGATATTTTCAGGGAGTCTTGTACATTGCTAAAGTTATATTTTTCATTGTTAGATCTATATCATAAGATCTTAAGAACACTGCTATTAGAGATACATTGAAAAAAGATATATTGGATTTATTAAAAAAATCATTGACTGTATGTCTTTTAATGGTCTCTCAGTTGATTCTTAGTTCATGAGTCAAGTTACATGTTTGACAATAACAGGAAGAGTCACAAAAAACACACATGAAATCACACATGAATACACCTTAATATCCATGAGTTACAAACTCTGAAGGATTTACAATCACAAAATGTCAGAGCAAATGATACTGTTACTTAAAAGTATTCTGAAAATTAGTCCAATTAATAAGTTTCATTCATATTCCAAATTTTTTTCATAAATTATATTTTTGAATTTTATTTACTTTGTATTCTAAATATTCCAACAATAACAGATACCAACTGACTCAGCTAGGTTTATAGAAAAGTAGCAAATTTTCAAAGGGCAGAAATTATTAAATTAGAAAACTAAAGTAGGATTTTTAGAGCATTCAAATTTCTCTGTATGATACTATAATTGTGGACCCTTATAATTACACATTTGTCCAAATATGTAGTATGTACAACACCAAGATTGAACCCTAATATAAACTATGCGTTTTGAGTGATAATGATGTTTCAATCTAGGTTCATCCATTATAACAATTCTCCCAACCTAGTACGTGATGTTAACAATGCGAGAAGTAATGCATACATGAGGGCATAAGGTATATGGAAATCACTGTAACTTTTTTTTTATTTTGCAATAAACTAAAACTATTCTAAAAAATTAAAGTCTTTTAAAATAAAAAGAGAATAAAAAAAATTCAAAGACAAAACATGAAAAGGTGTCTGAAATTCAATATCACTGAACTATAGTTCTGTTTTGTTTTTTTGGTCAAAAACACTTTGGAATTAGAATTGCCAAAGTATTGTTTTAATCAGTTTATGCATCACTGTAGTCAAAATAACAACTTAGGAAAAGGAAAGATTTATTTGGCTTTCAGAAGTCTCAACCCATTGATGACAAACTTCATTGCTTTGTGCCCAAGTTGAGCCAGCACATCATGGGGGGAAGGCCCAGTGGAGGAAAACTGCTCAACTCAGAATAGGGTCAGGAAGCATAAAGAAGAGGGAAGGGCCTACAGGAAAGATGCACTCTTCCTGCACATGCTCCCAGTGACCCACCTCCTATAGTTATGCCCCTTCTTCCTATAGGTACCACCCAACCTGTCATGTCTATTCAAACTAGGATGAAGGCTGAACAGCTGACAGCCCTCGTAATCTAATCATTTTACGTCTGAATATTCCTACCTTAACAGGAGTTTTGGAGGACATCTCATACCCAAAACATAACAAGTACTCTGATTCACATATTATTGTTAATGGTATCAGCAATTGAAAATTGAAAAATTTCAATTAAAAATTTAGGAAAACTAATCTAAGCCTATAATTCTGATATACAGATTATGTTAATCCATATATTTAAATGACACATTAAGGACAGGCAATAGTTCTTGAAAGTTCTTTTCAGCAATAGGAGAGATTCTCTTTATTAGAAAGAGGCTCCTTTGTTTTTAAACAATAGTTTTATTTTATTTTTTTCTGAAATCATAAGCATTTATCCATCCAAGGCAAATGGCAATGTTTGTGTTGAGATGTATACTATTCTTGGAAAGCCTGAGTGGTTTGTTTTACTTATATACAAGAAGCCCACATATCAATATAAATGTAAATATAAATGAAGGATGTAGAAATGCTATGCTTAGCTTTCCCTTCAAGAGGACATGCTGTAGGAAGTGGAGCTGATGGACAACTCTACCCAACAAGTCTTTGAATCCACTATCACACGCACATGAGGCAATGCTTCCCTAGACTGTTTCACCCAATAGTGAAAATTGCTAGAAAGGAGCCATTTCTACACAAAAGAAGATTTCTCAATGTGAAGTTTTGATATGGAGCATCCCCATTAGTGTGGAGGAGGTCTTGTCAGAACTGTGCTATGCTCTGAGATTCTAACTCTCCCTGCCTATTCCTGCTCCCTTCTCTTCATCTTTCACAGATAGATCTTTTTCAGTAAATTTCACTTGTCTGATCCTTGAACAATCCCCAAATAACACTATTTGGTTGTCTGAGTAGTCACAGTACCCTTTAGTTTTTGCTTCCTTTATTTAGCACTTCCTGTTAAAGATCTATAATTTATATATGGGTATCCAATTCTGTATATGCAGATTATATCTATTCAGAATACTGACTATAGTGATCATTTTAAGATAGGTCTTAGAAAACACACATTTTCCTTTTTAAAATAGAAATCCTGATAAATACTGTGAACATTTGCTTTAAAAATATTTATATGATAATATATATGAACTAATTATGAAGCTTGAAATTCAATCTATGTGAAAGTCAATCTATGTTAATACTATTGCAATTTAATATTGAGAATTATATTAAATTGTTTTTGCCTTATAAGAGACTATTGAATGAACTACATAAATAAATGGGGAAGATTGATTTGATAATTTATATTTAGGATTCAAATCACTATACATAAGTTATGTGTGGTTAATTAAAATTATATTATCTTTAATTTGTGTGTTTGAAATGTTATTTTGTATTTGAACAGCTATTTTGCAGATAATAAATATGTACAGCACTTTGCATTTATACAAGTTAATATGTTCTAATTAAGTCTTGCTTAATATGGAGAGCTATTCTTGTAACTCATATATCTTTTTCAGATTATAACATCTATAAATTTATAGTAATTGTCAAAGAATTTAAAGGAATGTTAAAATACATATTTCTTAGGCATTCTACAAATCACTCTCTGTGACAATGAACTTTATCCTCTTTTGATCTGGTATAACAGATCCTGCTAAATTTCCTTGCACTCACCCAATACATTTGAATAAAATTTCACTATTATAAGACCTCAACAAAAATAATGATGCAAAACATACATATATATATTACATGTATTATATATTATATATTATATGTATTATATGCACATTATATATTATATGTATTTCATGAGATATATGTACAAATATATTTGTACAAATATAGTCTAACCAACTTAGAAAAAGAGAGAGAGATCCTGCCACATAAACTGTCATGAGTGGAGCTAAGCTCCATCCTCATGATTATAGTCTGTTTTCTCATTCATCATCCAAATTTTTGAGCATTCACTGCAGGCTCTTCTTTAGGATTTACAGTAATTTAACTATTTTATATTAAAAAAAATAAATACAAATTTCTCTCCTAGAAAAGTCAGAAAAAACTCTTCGCAATTAGTCTATATATATATGTGTGTGTGTATACATATATATACATACACACACATACACACACACACATATATATTTTTTCGCTTAGAATCTGCTCATACTGATGCTAGGTATCATTCATTTTTTTTCCATCATACTCTTAGAAATACATTTATTGACACTTATTCAAAGTTGGCAATTGATTTACATACTCATCCATATTTTGAGATAATATTCTTTCTTCTTACTCTTATCACTTAATCTTATTAAGATTTATTTTAGAAACATAAACATTTCACCTATAGTACATATTTGTATTATATGCACATTATATATTACATGTATTTCATGAGATATATTTCTATATACATATTTCATGTCTGTTATAAAATAGAGCATAATAGGTATGTTATGGTTTAGATAATAGGTGTTCCTCAAAAGCCATGTGTGAGACAATGCAAGAAGGTTTAGAGGAGAAATGATTGGGTTATGAGAATCTTTATCCATTCAGTGTGATGATCCTCTGATAGGATTGACTGATTATAACTGTAGGCAGAGAGGGTATGGCTGGAGGAGATGGACATTAGAGACTTGTCTTTAGGGTATGTATTTTGTATCTGTTGAGTGGAGTCTGTCTCTCTCTGCTGCCTGATCCTAGGTGAGCCGCTTCCCTCGGCCATTCTCTTCTGCCATGATGTTGTACCTCACCTTGAACCCCGAGGAATGGAGTCTGCTCTCTGTGGACTGAAACCTCTGAAATCATGACCCCCAAATAAACTTTTCCTTCCCTACAATTGTTCTGGTCAGGTCTTTTAGTCATAGCAATGAAAAGTTGTCTAAAACAAGGTACGGTGAAGTTTCTTTATGTTTTTGCTAGTCCTGATATCATGTTAGCAAGAAACTTAAAACATTATAAAATATATATAAATCCTTCAAACCATGCTGTATATATATATGCATGTGTGTGCATGTGTGTATATGTTATTTAGCCACAAGTATTATATGTTTTCTCCAATTTTTAAAAATGTAACAAAATGTTTGAGTGTTTGCTTATTTCAGGAATTGACTTTTCTACTCAACATTTTCAATTATTTTTTCTTTATTATGACTCACAGAACTAGTTTTGTAAAACTTTGTGACTGTATGCTATTTATTTATATGAATATAACTTTATATAATCATATTTTCTATACTAATAGACATTTTACTTGTTTCCAAATTTCCACTATGCAAATGGCTTCATGTACCATGGTACATGGCCAAACAATAAGGTATCTAGAGAATATATTCATGTTAAGAAAAAATGACACAGTAGAAAACAGGTTCCAACAGCAATAGAATATTAGACTGAAATTATTATGATCATAAATTAGTTAAGGAAAAATACAAAAATACATGAAAATAAAAAGTAAGATTTCATTGTAAGGATGCAGTAAGGGTGCATTAAGTGTTCAATATATGTAGTTAAGAGCAAAATGATCACAACTAGAATTAATTACAAAATGAGAAGAGACTTGAAACTTCCTAAAGATTAAAGAAAAGTAGTGAGAGAAATGGTGTGAAGAGATTCACTGTGCCCTGGTTTCCAATTGGCCTGGGTAGCTGAGACAGAATAGCCAGATAGGATATGTTCTCTAAACTGTGCCAATTACATATATGGAATGAGCAAGTCATGATATAAGCCTAGGATGCATTAGAAACCAGACCCCCAGTACTCAGAAAAGCTAACCTAGATTTCTCTGGGCTGTACATGTCCCACTTGAACCTCAGCTGAGGGATCCTGAGTGCAGCTCACTTGGTTTTATATCCCGGAGTTATGTGAGCCACTGGGATACAGAACTGAAAAACATCTTATTTCAGGCGTGAGGTTGAAAAAGCAACTGGATTTTTTCTGTCCAGGTCCCCTGTTATCTCAAGATGTTTTGTTCCCAGCATACTGTACAGTTATTCTTAAAAACTCAAACAGAAAAGAGAGCAATATGAGTCAGTCTATGACACACAGAGAGTGGTCCAACAGTCCACTCCCTGCCCCAGATATCACCCTTAGCAAAGCTGTTACATTTTGCATGTCCATAATTTCTTTGTATCTGGGAAGGAAGGTTTGTATAGTGAGAATGATGTTACATGTTGGTTGACATGACATTAAAACACGGCCAGAATACATTTCACCTGGTATAGGAGGACTCCTACTACAAATAATATGAATCTAGCTCAAAATTCAGGGTTTCCAGGTAGTAAGTCACTAGTGAGGTCAAAGAAGGATTCTCAGGTGGCCTTGCTCTCTCCAGCCAGTGCGCCTGATTCCAGAACTCCTGTTTGTGTTTCAACAATACCTAAAGTGTTTATATAGGTACAGCAGGAGGCATTCATAATGGCATACACTCTTCCTAGTCGAGTGGAAAGAAATTCCAAGGCAACTCTCTTACTCATAATCTAGCTAGGCTTGACATCAGAAACACAGTAAGGGAAGAACACTTTCCTATGTATGTATGAATATCACACAGTGGATATCACCTTCATATATATATACACAGCACTAATTTTAAAAAAGGTATAAATACTAGAAAGATCAGTAGAATAGAGGGAAAGGAACAGGGGAAAAGAAGAGAGGAAGAAGAGGAACAGTACTGAAGATTGAATTAGAGAAAATCATATTCATACTTTTATAATTATGTCAAAATGAATCCTAATGTTATGTATATCCAAAAAGAAGTTTTAAAGTACTACAAAAAAACATAATAAGAAGCAGTGCTTGTAAATTGTACATCATCAAATTTAAAATCATTTCCTCTGAGAAAGAAAGGATTCTGAAATGTCACTTGTTATGGTTTAGCTATCAGGTTCATGTGTGAGACAATGCAAGAAAGTTTAGAGGTGAAATGATTGGCACTTGAGAGCCTTAACCCAATCAGTGAATTAGTCCCCTGACAGAGATTAACTGCGTGGTAACTGTAGACAGGTAGGGTATAACAAGGACAGGGTCACTGGGGGGTTTGCTTTTGGAGTATCTGTTTTGTTATTGGTGAGTGAGCTCCATCTACTTCCTAGGTGCTTTCCTTCATCACACCCTTCTACCAGGATGGTCTCTCTTTCATTCCACTCTGAGCAGCAGTCAGTCATCTGTGGACTGAGACCTCTGAAACTGTGAGCCCCCAAATAAACATTTCCTTTTTTAATTGTTCTTGTCAGGTCTTTTGGTCACAGTAGTGAAAAAGCTGACTAAAATAATATTCTACAGACCCATATTTTAAAATTCTAAGGTATTAGGAGAAAACTCTTCTCTAATAATTCAACATTTTTAATGAAAGTACTGAAATCAGTTGAAATGTGTTTAGAAAAGAATAAATAAGAGAAATTCTAAAGTACATCATTAAATAAGGAAACCATATATTAATATTATTTTAAATATAAATGAATTAAATAACTGATAAAACTTGACAGATTGAGCAAAAATTATATATATTAAATAAATAATATGGTTTACCTGGATCAGTATCATATATACTTGAAGACAAGAATATACTTGAGAATGAAAAAGACCATTGTATACTCATAACAGCTACTTTAATAAAGAATATAAGGTGAATATAAGGTGACATATATGTGAATATAATTGTAAGTTCCAAAGTAAAATAAATAAAACTTCTACAATGTCATTACTGATATAGTTTATCCAAATGGTTTTGTAGAGGCAAGTATCATAAAAATATGGTAGAAAAAATTTAACTAGAATATGAGAGAGAAGAAAAGGAAAGTATATTATCTTGAAATATAACAAAGTTTCAGTCTTATAAATTTACTTACTTCCTATGATAAAGGTAAATAAGGCTGTATAGTGGTTTCTGAAAGGAATAGTCAAGAAAAAAAGCCATAAAAATTAAATGAATCATTTTTACTGTTTCAAATGCTTGTCAATTGTAGGTTGCTTGGAGTAAAAATTTTAGATCCTGTAGTTAAACTGCCAATAAATGATTGAAAATTGCATGTCAAGTAAATTGGCTATAATTCTAAGGACTATCTATATAAATAAAGGAGAAAGGATGCTTAATTATTTTATATCTATTTTTATTGTATTTTTGCAAGAAATTTTCATGATTATTCACCTTGATCCTAATTTATGAAATCTAGTACAATAATCTACCTATACAAATAGTACTAGAAATATCATAAAAATACCAGAAGTTACACTATGGTGAAAAATTTTGTGCAGAACTTATAAATGTGACATGGGTAATTTTTAGATAGGACTAATCAACCATGTTTTCCAGGGCAAGACATGTATTTACAATATGTATCAGAAAGAGTAAAATTAAAGTGGTGATTTATTATTTGCTATGGAATTATTTAAAGATGTTACCTACATTGTGAAACCAACTATATAATAACTTCAAGTCTTGGAATAAGAAATACAAACTAATGGCACTACTCAAGTACATTTTTCTTTCTAGATTATTTGGGAACAATTTTTAGCTAGAAGCAGCTCAAGTTCATCTGCTTAAACTAAAAATCAAAATCCAAAGAAAAGCATCCAAAGAAAAATATAAAACAAATCTGATTTTTCCAGTTTAGTGAATAAAACATTTTTGTGAAAGAATTTGTCATTCACACTCTGAATCAATTTTTTTCTCACTTATCACCTGACAAAAATCAGGCTCATGTGTTTGCCAGGTCACATTTAAATATGTGTTGGTTTCTCAGATCATCACACACATTCTATATACACCAATGTTTGTGAAAAATAAGCTAAGATGTAAATATAAACATCAATTGGTTTTGCAGTACTAATTGGAATTTGAGAGGAATATTAACAGTCTGAAAATCAATCTCTGCATCCAGAATACAAGTTGATTACCAAATGGAAGAAGATTCATGATGAGAAAAGGAATCAATCAGATTTCCTTTAAATGAGAAGAAATACTGTTTTCTTCCTCCTTCCCTATCTTTTATTTATTTATTTATTTGTTTGTTTGTTTGTTTGTTTGTTTGTTTTTGTCAATTGAACTCAGGGGCACTCAACCACCGAGCCACATCCCCAGTCACATTTTGTGTTTTATATAGAGACAGAGTCTCGACTGAGTTGCTTAGCGCCTTGCCATTGCTGAGGCTGGCTTTGAACTCGCGATTCTCCTGCCTCAGCCTCCTTAAGTGCTGGGATTACAGGCTTGTAATCCTTCTCGTTCTTTCTTCCTTCCTTCTTTTTTTCTTTCCTCCCCCCTTCTTTCTTTCCTTTTTTTTTTTTTTTTTTTAGTAGAGAGTATGGATGTTGAAGAATCTGCACTCATTTATTCTCTATTTTTTTGTTTTGTTTTTTTTTTACAAAATCTGTATGGATCAATGGAGAAAATGAGGAAAAACAAGGAATATATAAACAGTTATTCTCTCTATAATCAAAGAATAGTGTAATTATTTCAGTAATTTTTGGGGAAATTTCTTATCTGCCATGCTTGATTTTTCTATAATATTTCTTTTAAATTACTCTCAGAGATGCCGAAAGATGGAATTCTATACGTTGAACAATAATGGATGGATTTCCCATACTCAAGTATGCTCCAATACAGAATCAATGACCAATTAGTAAATGAACTTTTCAGAAAATCTAAGAATCAGAAGAAATGTGGGAAAATACAATTTTTAATGTTATATTGCAAACTTCATTATGTTATATAGTTTAATGGCATTTTAAATTATGGGTATTTGCATAATTTTCTTTTAGAATATTTTAATATATGGCAGTTCTTTTGAAGAGAGTTTCTAATTCTAGAAAAATCTAGAAATATGTAGTGAGTGTTTGAACTTTCCACTTCTATTGCATATATTGCTTCTAAAAAAGTGAGCAGTGTATGTTATAATTTATTCTGCAAGGCAAAAGAATGCATATGATTCACAGTAGTTATAAAGGTTGAATTACTAATTCTGAAATTTCAAAACATTGTTGAGTTAACACCATTTTTTTAAAAATGTGGAAGTCAGAGTGTGATGCAACTAAAATTAAATGAGATCTTAATAGGCTTAAATCTTAGAACTCAAAAATCTATACTAAAAGAATTTCTGATTTTTCATTATATTTTACCAAAACCTGATTTGTTATATTTTTCAAAGACTTTTAAATTCAGCTATTTTTTAGGAATTAATTTAACTTTAATTTGCATTTTGATTTATAATTTAGTCTAATCAAATTTAGTTAACTTAAATAAATTCTCTTTCATTTTCTAAAATGAATGTCAAGATAATATAAGCCACACACAAAATGTATTAACACAAATAGTTTAATGTGGAAATAAATATCTGATGCTGTTAATGGAATGTTAACTCTATTAATATTCTGCTTACATTCAGATTATATTTCTCCAACTATTCTTTATGTGTGATTCTGAAAATTATCATATGTAATTAGCTAATTTGGATGGCAATATGGATAAGCCAATAGCACAAGAGCTAGGCAAATTATTTATGTACCATTCTTAATTTTTGTGAGACTCAGCTTTTTTTTTTTTTTGGTACTGGAGATTGAACTTGGGGGTACCCGACCACTGAGCCACATCTCCAGCCCTATTTTGTGTTTTATTTAGAGACAGGGTATCACTGAGTTGCTTAGCATCTTACCATTGCTGAGGCTGGCTTTGAACTTGCGATTCTCCTGTCTCAGCCTCTCAAAGTGCTGGGATTACAGGCATGCGCCGCCACACCTGGCCCTTAGCTTTCTTATATACAAAATAGGAGATGTGATAGCATATTCCTTAAATATGTTTTTTCTGAAAAATCATGATGAACACAGATAAAAATGTTAAGATTATATAATATGCTTAAAATTTTACCCAATATTCAATTAACTTACTCACTTTAAATTGTGATTAACTTACTTACTTTAAATTGTTAAAATCGAGGAAGTTGTTGGGAAGGCAAAATATCAAGTAAAGAAGGAATAACTCCAGGAGATACATTATACAATTTGGTGACTCTAGTTAACAACAATTTGTACTTTTAAAAATCTTAAGGCAGTAGATTTGAAGTGTTGTCACTACATGCACAAGAAATATAATTATCTGAGTAACATATTTTATTAGCTTGATCTAACTATTTCACAGTTTGTATACACATTAGTTTGATCTAGCTATTCCACAGTGTATGCACATTTCGAAACAATATGTTGTACCTGGCAAATACATAAAAATTTTATTTGACAATTGAAAAGTAATAATCAATAGATAAATAAAAACTAAATTGTCAATTTAGGAAGATAAATCCTCTAAGTTAAACTCTAGCATGTGAGTAACAAGAAACTCCTGATATGTAGGGGCACAGAAGAACTTGTATCCATTCTAGAGAGCAGCCTGATTATACAACATGAAATTAAATTCTTACTGTTCATTGACTTACAAGGCTAAGCATGTGAAACTTGCACCTCATCTTTTAACTTGGAAGGTAACTGCACCTTTGGGGAAGAATTTTGAAGGTGCCTTGGTTTCTGTTATTAGAAAAATAAGTGGACATAAGCACTGTCTATTAAAAACCACTACTTTGAAACAATACAGTCAATAATAATAATATTCAGCATCATAATAATTCTGAGTACCACAATTAGAATGAAATCTATATTAAACTTATTTAATTACTTCAAGAGGCCTTTGTCCAGAAAAGGAGGAAAATATGTAAAATAAACCAAAAGTGGGTTTTAGATGACAAAAATTGATATTAAAGATGATAAAGGTTTTAGCACTTATTTTACAAAAGAAATCAAATCTAATTGAAAACTACTGAAGAGTTGAAGATGTGAAACCAACAGATAAATGACAAAAAGATTCCTGTTTACAATAAATGTTGAATAATGTAGATTTAAGTTAGTAAACTATAGGAATAACAGGATAAAATCATAGGTTTCAGACATTAGACATCAGTTAGTATATTATAGCCACCACTGGGGAGAAAAGAATGAAATTGTGGTGCATTACTGACCAAAGATAACCAGACTACAAGGCAGGACTTTGAAACCAATTGGGTCCCTGAGTTGAGAAGATGTAGCTAGGAATATTAGTAGGGCATTCAGGTAGAGTTTACAGAGAACATTATATAGAAGAGATGGGGGAGGGACAGAGAGACAGAGAGATAGAGGAGAGCGAGATCTTGTGATCTATAGTATTCTCTTAGAATTTTTAGTAGAATAATCATCATCATATGCATATGATAAAACTATTCAAGCCTGAAACAGAATCTCAATTGAAGAGTTCAGAATATACACTGGGTATATAGCCAATGAAAATGTCATCAGAATTTTGAAAAAAAAAAATCTATACTTCCACATTTGTTGCAGAATTATTCACAATGCTAGGAAATAGAAGCAACCTATGTCTCTCCATGGATGAATGGATAAAGAAAATTTGGTACATATTGAAATACACGATGGAATGCTATTCAGTCATAAAAAAGATGAAATTGTGTCATTTGCAAGAATATGAATGGAATTGGAAGTTACTGTGTTAAGTGAAATAAGCCAACACAGAAATATAAATACTGCATGATCTCACTCATATATGAAGTTTAAAAAAAGTTTATCTTCTGAAAGTTGTTGAAATAATAGTAATTGTATAATATGTGACTATGATTAATAATAATAATGTACTGTATCAAAAATCAAGACAGGATTTTAACTTTTTCACCAGAAATTTATTATAAATGTTTAAGAAAAAAGATGCAATTTCCCTGATTGGAACATTTTATAATGTATACATGTATGATACATCACATAATACCCCATAAATAAAATCAAGTATTATGTATAAATTAAAAGGTCAATTTTTGAATCTTATAAAATTTTAAATGATTTAAAAAATAAAATTCAAACATTTTGTAAATCTGATGAAAAACTAGAAGTCTAAAGATAAGAGCATTACAAAGGACACTAAACATAGAAAAGCAATATATGTAAGATACCATGTTTTAAAATGTCAACCTAAAATGTACATGCAATAAAAATATTTTTAAAAAAATTTGAAATAAAGACTTTTTCAAAAACATGAAACCTAGAAGTATTCATCAAAAGCAGACCTATCACTGTAAGAAAGAACACAAAGTCTTTCATGAGGCAGGAAAATTATATCAGATAGTAATCTGAATTGGTGCAAAATTCTAATAAACAGCAAAATGATGTGGGCACATACAAATACATTTCTATCTCATTTAAAAATATCTTTGGAAGATAATTCTTTATTTTAGCAAAGTATTTAAAATTTAGAACAGAGTTTGTAACATATATAGAAATGATATGTGATACTGTTAAAATAGCTGTGAGAGGAGAAATAGAATCAAAATGCTGTAGAGTTCTTATATGTTAGATTGTGTAACAATACTTGGAGGTACATTTTATATGTTAGTGATTTATAGCATAAATCTTAAAGCAACTAATAAAAATTTCAATTAATGAAAGATACTAGGTATATCACTAAACATTTTGAAACTAAATAATACATTTTAAAATATTCTTTGGAGCAAAAAATAAATCAAAATAAATTTGAACATATATTCATAGAAAAGAAATTGAATACACAGGCTACAGTTTGTTTTCTGAATGTGCCCCACAGGCTCATTTATTAAAGGATTAGTCCGTAGAGTGGTACCATTGGGAAGTGGTAGAATCTTTAAGAGGTGGTCTGGTGGGAGGTCTTTGGGTCACTGGGAGTTTGCCCTTGAAGGGAACAGTGGGACATCAGCCCATTCATCATCCTCCTTCTGCCCCTTCTCCACTTTTTGGCCATGTGGTAATCTATTTGCTAAAATATTCATGGATAAAAAACCATAATTTGTCAGCAAATTAAATTTTTGTCCATAAAGAGACAGTTTCATATGAAGATCAAAGCAAGAATTTAGCTGTAAAACCCTTTCCTAAGACCTTGGAAAGTGTCTAGTAGATCTTTATTGCTCTACCTAAATAATAAATAAATAAATAGATAAACAAACAAGCAAATAAATAAATCCTAGGATGCTTAAGAGTGTTGTGCCACAGAAACTCAATCTACCAAAAACCCATAATTAATTGTAGAGAAAGGACTTCACATGTGAAAACATATAAGGATGTTATGGAGTCCATCATAACATTGCACTTTTGCACTCCTGATTTGCTATAAGAAAATGACATGAGGAGCTTTTTCTCTAAGAAAAATAGGAGACAAGGGAGAAAGAACCAAGTTTGTTGGGCAGTTTAGAGTCAAACCTGGTCAAATCCAGCCAGATTAAGTGACTCCAGTCTAAACTGAAAGTAGGTAAGTAGGAAATAAACACTTCTTCTATAGGACACAGAATTTCAAGTTTGTGTTTTATGTAGTGCTGACCAAGCAATTGTTTCCTGGAATAAAATTGAAATCAGAATTCATTGAATCGTCCATCAGCCAAGTTTTTATTACATAACATGGATATAAAATGTGTAAGAAAGTCTCCTTGCCATTGACGAAACACCAGTCACATCACTGATGATATAAAGCTAGTTTAAAACTTAATTTTACAGGAGAAATGGTGACATAAAAATGACCAAAATATTAGAATTTTTGATGCAGGTAATTCTCTCTCCTCAATATTAGGTAGTGTCTGAAAAAAATTTTGTCTCCATGATTTCCCTTTCTCAAATTTGCTGATTCAGCAGTTCTTCTCTCTATGATATGATCTTAAGAACGTTAAGATCTCACCTCTTGCTACAGTTAAATATTGATGACCTAGTAGCCATGATTTTTAATAAGAAAAATCCTAAAAGGAAAGAGAATAAAAAAAGTAACACACATACACACAGACATGTACATATATTCTATTGAAATGATGAAAAAGTTTAATATATGAAAATGAATTCACATTGTATAACAAATAAAAACTGTGTTTTATACATTTTATATCATTTATGACAATATATCCTCTAATAAATAGTATATATTAAACATGTCATATATATATTCATAAAATTTACCTCACTTGTTCTATCATGACTGTGATGTACTATCAAATCAAATAAAAATGCTTTCATTTCAAATGTTTTCATTTTTTTCCCATTATTATTTAAATGTATGTCTACTTTTCATTACCAATAACTATCTATATGAAAAAATACTTGCAAATACTTTCTGATTCAAAGAAGAAATGATTTTGGTTAGTTATTATGGACATATAGGTAAAATTTTTTAAATAATTTTTAAATTGGATACAAAAAGAAAATCACAATTATATACTATATTTTAGATATAAAATTTATATTTAAAAATTCATTCATCTCTTTTACTTTATTAAATCATGCAATTAGTAATAAAAATTATGTGAAAATGTACACTATATGTGAAAATTTAACATTTATCTGAGACTTCCATCCCTCAAAATATGCCTTTAGTGACACGGGATAATAAACATGGTAATGCATCTGTGTCATTTGCAAAATTAATGCCTTTCTAAGTTTCTAATATATTACTCATCTTTATTACAAATGTTCTACATTTGCTAGCTTTTTATTACTAAATTTTCATCCCATATAGTCATTTATAATGAAATATTCATAGCACCTTCACATAATTAATAATTGTAAATCATTAAATACTCAAATACCATTACATTTCAATATTTCAATTAACAATTACAGATAAGACTATTCCAACGAAGATAATGACAATTTAAAAGTGAGGTCATTTTGGAGGGAGAAGAAAAATTCAAGAAAAATCAGATTTTTTAAGATTTTTTAAAATTACTGTTATTAATTTTCTTGATTGAATAGCTTATTTATGACATGCATTCAAGATGTTTAGAATCTTCATTAATGAGCTTGATATAGTCAAAATACATATCATCTTGAGCTATAAAACTTTTATATTGCTTAGTCTGAATCACTAACTGAAAACAGCTGCAGGGTTGAACATTTAAACCAAAATCAATATTGAATTGCCTGTTGTTGATAAAAAATACCTTTCTGACCTCCACCACTCTAAGTGATGTTTTTTTTTCCTGCTTAGCAAACACACCACAATGGCTAAGAATACGTACTGTCAAATACTTCTTGGTGGCTGGAGGTCAAAAGAAAAATGAAGGTAGTCAAAGAGATGCCACCAGCTCATGTGCCAGACTAGCAGGATTCCAGATTTAGGTTATGTTTATGTGACATTTATCTAATAAGCAAGGCCAAGCAGAATGATAAATGCTTTTCACTATGTCTGTGCAGAAATGGGTTTATAAACAAGCACCTGCCATAAATCACAAAAATAGTTTGTCAAAAGTAACTAGAGCCTAGATGCATCTTTATAATTACTCCAGACATCTTGTGTCCTGCTTTCATCTCTTCCTCTCTACTTTTAGATCAACTATTTTATCCTGCTTTAAAACTGAATTATTTCTATTCTATTTAAAACATGAGTTTATGGTCAGCGTTCTTTTAGGGTAACTCCTTGACTCTTCCATGAGTATACAGCTACGTCTATGTATAAGGGTTAGATGCCCAATTATAAAATGTTACAGAAGAACTTACCAACTTCTCCCCAAATTTTCAGCCCTTTCTTTCTCACCAAATATCATTTTTGATTCTCTTAATTAATCCCTTTAACACAAACCTGGTATTTCCAAATTTCTGCAGTAAGTTCATGATTTTTAACTTTGAAAAAAGAATGGTCCAAGGAAGTACAATTTTTTTTCTAGATGGTGTCAAATGGGTTTTACTGAGAAATTTCAACCATACCATACAATATTTGGAAGAATACACCAAATGGATGCTTAATGATAAGAAATAACACTGGAAAGGTTAATTTTTTTCTTTTGAAAAGTATATTATGTTGAATGTAATATATCAACTTACAGCAATTTTTCAAGTCTAAAAGTATTATTAACCATCAAGAAATCATCTGAGTATAGGCAAATACCTCACTCAAAATTGATATTTACAGCATACAGGATAAAAGGTGAAAGAGGACAACAGATTGGACATAAAAACAGATGGAATTTGACTTCCTTTAAAGATGTATTTGTGTTTCCCCTTGTGGCTACAGTACTTAATTGATACACAATTGCTCTAATAGTGTTCCTGCACATTAGTTTACCAAAGAGCTTTGCAATAATTGTAGAAAAGAAAGTGAAGAGTCAAACAATAAAAGCATCAACACTTGGGTCAGCCCATTTAATTTTCCTTTCAAATCCAATTGTTCACCTGCTGTGCTTATTAAATACAAGCATACTGCCTGTATTTTAATGCAGTGTCATTTGGCATCCTCTACCTACTGCCTTTGCCATTTCTAACGACAGCTGCCTCTGTCAGTGCCTATCCCCAGAATTAAAATTAGGTATATTTTTTCACACACATTTTTCAGTTATTTAAATTACCATATAACTAATTTATACTCATGATATTGCTACAGGCTAATCAACTTATTATTTTTATAGTAGCTTGAGGGACAACATACATTGCCAAAGGGAATATTTTAAATTAGGTTCGTGAGTTATGTGAGTTGTTTGGTAAAATATGAGAAATTATGGAAGCTTTTGAAATTCTGTATGTTTAATAATAAGTTTGGGTATTCAGGTATTTTTGGTATTTGATGAAATTAAATTTATATGTATATATATATATATAATTAAACATATTGCCATTATCTTAGCAATATTTTTCAATGATTTATATGAGAGCTATAATTATTTAACAATAAAATGCCAAGTATTTTCATAATGAATAAAAACAGCTAATTCACTTGTTTTAGAACTGTAGGTGTTAATTATGTAAAATTATATGGGTACAAATTACATATTTCTTCATTTTTCTTAGATACTTAGATATTTGATTATTTTATGTACCAATTAATCCTTGAAAATGAGAAGTTTTAATAATTGAGAAATAAACAGCAGTAAAAAAAAATGGAATACAATTCAAAATGAATGGCAGTGTCTTTCAATTTGAAAATTTTAAAGCATAATAATTGTAAATAGTAATCCCAACATATTTTAAGAAAAGAAAAAAAGTAGGAATATGGACTTAATGTAATTTCATCCATTTAAATAAATTATTTACAAAAATAGAAATTATTCAAAATTATGTATTTAAACTTTTGTATTTACATTGCAGCCTCCACATAATGACTAATATTCAATGACTGATGTGACTAATGTAGACTTCTATTAATATATGATGTTGGTATAATACATGATATTGGATGATTTATATAGTCTGTGAATTATATACCTTATTTTTATATTTGAAAGTTAACATTTTTAACTTCAATTTATTAAACTGTGACTAACATTTCATTTTCTGAGAAATGAAATGGCATACAGATAGTTTTATTTTATTTTCTATTAATCCTTATACTACTAAAAATAATTCTTCGAACCAAAAGCTAATAAAATGGATATTTCTATGAGAAAATAAGCAATATAAAATGAACTAAACTGAGCTAAACAAATAAATGGTTCCACATCTTCATACATATTCTATAAAAAGCATGCCTTTTTGCCATACATGCACAAGTATATTCATGGTAGCAGTATTTCTAGTATCAAAAATCTAGACTGAAATATTGAGATAGATATCAAAGAAGAACTAAATATTTTATATAAATATTTTTGAAATAGTGCTCATATAAATAATATATTGTTATATTTTTATTGGAAAAGTAAAATGGTTTCTATGAAGCTTGTATTTACATTAAATGTACAACTGATAATAAAATTCTACATTTATATGCCTTCAAAAGCAAGTCTTTCAAATACCTAATATTACTATTCATTGAGCAAAAACAGTGAGCTAGAAACTATATTGTATATAAACATGTTCCCAGTTTCGGGACTATAATATCAACAATTGAATATTTAAGCAAGTGGTAGACTCACAACCAGAATTAGAAAAATAGACATTGACCCAATTAACCCTAGATATATTCCCAGGAAAAACCATAAGAATGCATATTTTTAGCACTGAACTCTTGTTGGAAGTCTTCTAATATTGTATTATTTATTTTTATCTAGTATTTGGCATCTGGCACTAGCTTTGTAAGGACTAGATGTTTCAATTCAATGTATATGCATTGAAGATAAAAAAAAAAGTTTACATTTACACCCAGAATAGTGCAAATTTACTTACTGAAAATTTTCAGACAGTAATTACGAATTTTCTAATAGAAATTGGAAAACTCTGAATTGAAAATTGAAAAGAAGAAATTCTGCAACAAAAAATCTAAAATAACAATTTAGAACAACATTATTACTAAAACAATTATGGAAATATAAAGCACAAAAAGAAGAACAGAGATATTCAGATTATAACAAAGCACAGGATGACATAATATAGTCAAATCTAACTTATCTGAAATCACAATAAAACATGAAATTGGCACTTTTTTAATCACCAGTGAATACAAGTAAAAATCACAATGAGATTCCATTTCATATCCAATAGAATAAGAGAAAATTTTGTTGTATGAACCACCTATTGTGCAATATTTTCATAAGTCCTAGAAAATTAATATAGTTAGAAAAAAAAATACACACACACACACACACACACACACACATATATATATATATCTCTCATCATTCATATGGTTGAAAAATTTAAAATACTGGAACTCTCATACATTTCTGTAGTGAATGTAAACTGTTAAAGGGAACATTGTGGAACTTCCTCAAATTGTTAAATATAGCACCACCATATGACCCACAATTCCACTTCTAGAAATTTTTCAAAGATAAGTTAAAATAAATGTCAACATGTAAACTTGTGCACTAGTGTTCATAGCAGTCTTACCTATTACACTAAAAAGCAAAAATAACTAAGTGTTCATTAGTTGATGAATGGGTAAACAAAATGTGGTACATTCATTGAATGTAATTTATTCAAGAATAAAATAAATGAAGTACTGAACATGAAATATTAATGAATCTCAAAAGTAGTAGTTTAACTATAAGAAGCCAGTTTCAAGAAATTGCATACATTATGAGTAAATGTAATATTTGTTATCTGAAATAGGTATATCTTTAGTGATGGAAATTAGATTAGAAGTTATATTGGCTTGGGTGGTGTTAGGAACAAAGAATGCTAATTATTTTGAGTGAGGGATGATGAATATGTTGTATAATTAAATGGCAGTGATGATTGATAACTGTATATACTAAACAAACATTGAATTGAATGTTTAGAAAGGTATATTTTAGTTATATAAATTAAAGGTTGTTGAAAATTGTAAGAATATTTGTTAAATTAATTTAAAAAAGAAACTAAAAATACATTCATATTCCAATGTTACCAAAGCTTTATTTTCTCTGAATCAGTGAACATTTATTATAATAAGATTGAAGAGAAGAAGAAAATGAAGAGGATTGAGTCTATTAACTGAGATTAAGAAGCTGAAATTTTAAATACCTTATTGAGTTAAAAGAAAAAATATACATGACATAGATTATAAAGCAAATGGAGATGAGTAAACATTCCTAAATTTGGGTTAAGATCACATTGATACATCATAGTTGTAAAGCTAGACTCAAACTGGCACATCTCTAGGGGCTAAAATTCAATTTCAAATCATGTTGATCTTTAATGATACAATTACAATGATTTCAGAATATTGAGCATCTTAGTCTATTTATTCATCTGCCAGGAGCAAATTTAAATGTTCTGTGAAGATTTCACAGTTGAGAAAATTACATTATATGTAATTGATTGTATATTAATTTAGTACTAAATCAAACTAAAAGAGATATAAGGAGATAAAACAATTTACCAAAGGGCAATAACATGAAAAGGAAATTTTTAAATATCTAAAGAAAATAGTTATTACATGTGGACATTATTTTTATATTTATTTAACAAAAGGAAATGATAATTTTAGCAAAGATTTAGTGCATTATGAGAAAGGAAAAATAATAAAACTATAGAAGGCAGATATTAATCTCAGTGGATGACTTTAGAGCATATAAGTCACAAAATATAAGAAATTAAGTATTTTTGATAATAAAAATACCTAAAGACAAAAATAATTGATAGTATAGGAAAGAACTCATGGTTCTCTGCAATGTGATTAGCATTAACAATACATTTATTTATTTAGTTTTCCAGATGAAAGTAGTAAAATTAAAAGATGAAAAATTAGAAGAGAAATTCGTTGCAGATTTTACAAATCAACAAGTCATCAGAGTATACAATTAAAAGTACTAATCTACAATTTATATAAAAATTCTAGAAAAGAAAAATGAGTGCAATCATCTTTTGATATCCACAGGGCTTTGTTTCCAGTAAGACCCAAAATATTCATAATGAAGCCAGAATTAGAAAGGGAGTCAGTATAGATAGGTAAATTGAGTCAGGTCAGATCCAGGAGGACAATTTGGGTCTGGGAAGTTGGAGAGGTATTGAAATGCTAATGCCTTCAGAGCCCTTCCTTCACCCTTATCAAGATAACCTGCCCCTGCTTCAACCTGCTGCTAAATTAACCTGTCCCAGGGATTATGCCTCCCCACAGGGCATTGTTAATTATATCCATTCCTGCCCAATCACTCCACCTGGGCCCTTCCCCCTGTACATCTGCTTTTCACCTTTTTGGCCATCCCACTGAGCATCTTTTAGGTTTAGTCACATATACAGAAAGGAGAGAGATAAGAGGAAGAGAGCAGAAGAACAAAGGAAGCCTAGGACATACAAAAAGACAAAACACCTGTACTTTTGGGGATACCAGGATATCAACTATGGCCCTCTTTTCCCTCCTGGGAGAAGTCTATGTTACCCCTTTTAAATAAATCCTGATTTATACGTTTGCCTCAGCATGCTTCTCTAATTTTCAAACTTCAACATGTGATTAAGCAGAACTCATCACAGGTAACTGACAGTATCAATATGCTTAAGGGATATTTGTATGTCCCTTATATAAAATAGCATAGTATTTACATATTATTTATGCACAGCCTCCCATTAGCTTTCAGTGACCTATGACTATTGATAATACCTAATACAAAAGGAAAGTGTATTGAAAACTTGGTCACCAGTTTGGTGCTACTGGCCATTGGTGGATCTTTTGAGAGATGGAACCTAGTTAGTGGTCTTTGACTCTTCAATGGCATGTCTTTGAAGAGGAATATGGTCTTTTTTTCCTCTCTCTTTCATTTTCTTGCTATGCAGTGAGCATTTTTGCTCTGCCATATACTCCCACTGTAATATGCCACCATAAGCTCAAACAATGAAGCCAACCAATTATGGACTGAAAACTCTGAAACTATGAGCCTAAATAAACATTCTAAGTTGATTATCTCAGGTATTTATCATAGTGACAGGAATGTGACTAATACAACATGTTCAGTATGAATGGTTTTCTTTTTTTAAGTTTTTAAAATTTGTTCTAAACAGTTATACATGACAACAGAATGTTCTTCAATTCATTTTACACAAATGGGGCACAGTTTTTCAGATCTCTGGTTGTACACAAAGTAGGGTCACCTATTTGTGCAATCATACATGTACCTAAGGTAATGATGTCCATTTCATTCCATCATTATTTCTCTCCATGCCTCCTCCCCATCCCACCCTCCCATTTGATTAATTGAAAGTTCCTCTACTCTTCCATGCCTGCCTCTTGTATGGATTATCATCCACTTATCAGAGAAAACATTCAGCTTTTGGTTTTTTGGGATTGACTTATTTTGCTTAGCATGATACTCTCTAACTTCATCCATTTACCTGCTAATGCCATGATTTTGTTCTCTTTTATTGCTGAGTAATATTCTATTGTGTGTGTATGTGTGTGTGTATAGTGTGTGTGTGTTTGTGTATGGTGGTGAGTATTGAACCCAGGCCTCATGCATGCTAGACAAACACTCTACCACATTCCCAGCCCATTAAATGCATTTCTTTTTCAAATAATTTTGATCTGAAATTGGTCAAATTTGCAAATACAAAACCCAAGGATACAGGGTACCAACTGTATATGTATAATAGTGAAATAAACAATTACAGGTGATTTGTCAATAGAAACAATGGAAATCAGATGACAATGGGATGCTGTGCTCAAAGTTTTGAAACAATCATTATTGTCAACCTAGATTAAAATAAAAACTTTCTATAAAACAAAAATAATAAATTTGCCACCATTAAGACATCATATTAATATGCTAAAGGATAGACCTGAAATGGAAAATACTTGAGAAAGCTCAGGAATGAAGAAAGTAATATGGCAGAAAGATAGAATACATGGAAAACTACAATGAATATTAATTTCATAAAACAATAGTGATGCTGTTTGATGTCCTAAATATGGAGCAATATAAAATATACTGAGTCTGAGACATAAGCCAATGCCACAAGTAGAATTTATTCATTGAGGACACCTGCTCTATAGAGAAATTTATATCATAAATTAGCAAGAATCTATCATTTGATTTCTCAGCACCTTTTAAAAATAGTGAAACATAATTTACAGCTAGGCTGAGTCCATAAAATAGCAACATGGATATTCATATATTACTGAGGTATTCTAACTTAAATTGTTTTGGGTAAATAGCAAAGAGTGTATAGGTGTATCACCCTGTGGTAAGATTTTTAGTTTATTGAGCAATCTCCATAGAGTTACACAATGACTATGTTACTTCATATTCCCATCAAATACCTAGGAGTGTCTTTTCCCCACATACTTGCCAGCATCTATTATTTGTATTCTTGATGATTCCCATTATTATAAGTGGATGATGGAGGAGGAAACAGAAACCATAAAGGAGAAAGAAGACTAATGAGTTAGAGGAAGTGGGGAAGAGATGAGCAGACAGGTAGATAAGGAGAGGTATTGAGGAGTGTAATTGATCTCATGATGTTATATGCATGTATGACTATGCTACAATGCAACCCACCATTCTGTACAATTATAATGCATCAAACTTTTTTATAAAAATTTGTATTTATATATGGATTTTTTTGTACTGGGAATTGAACTCAGAGGCATTTTATCATGGAGCTACATCCCCAATCCTATTTTTTAATTTATTTTATTTTGATATAGGTTCTTGCTAAGTTTCTTAGGCCCTTCCTAAATTGCTGAGGCTTTCCTTGAACTTGCAATTCTCTTGCTTCAGCTTCCCCAGTCACTGGAATTACAAACATTTTTCACAGACACAGTTTTTTTTTTTTCCTTCAACAAAATTTTTAAAAGAGCAGTAGAAAATAATGTAGTTAGTGGGGATGATTCAACACTATTAAACAGAAAAACATTAAATAGAGGCAAGAAAATAGTACTAAAGAAAGTAGCTGGGATACACAGAAAGTAACGTTAAACTTATATTCAATATGTACTGTATAAATAGATTAGATACAACAAAGAGAAGATGAAGACCATTGGGCTCAATTCCAAACAAAGTTACACTTAAAAGAATGTATTAGCTATAAGAATGTAAAAAGAAAACTCAGATATGAGAAGAACTATTTTGTAATAATGTGTTCATTCCTCAGAAATAATGTAATAATCTAAATTTTTGTGCACAGAATAATGTAATCTAAATCACATGAAGCGAAACTTAACAGAACTAAAAAATTAAAGAATTATATGTATTTTTAACACAGTCTTATCAACAAGTATAGGAAGACAAAAATAAATTCAAAATTGAAGAATGCACATTATTCTTTATAATTACACATAGAACATACACAAAATGCAAAATGGCCATATGCCAGACCACAAAACAAGTTACATAAATATGAAGAGTTTGAAATCATAAAGCATGTTTTATCTGAGCTAAAATTAATAGTATAGAAGAAAACTAAAGTCCCATGAATATGTAAAAGGTAAAGAATATTTCTGAATAAACACTGATGTTTCTAAAAGGCAAGAGAGAAGAATAACTTTAAGAATTTTGCATAAGCAAAGATTTCATAAACAGGAAACCAAAAGTAACAAACAAAAATGATTTAATTATAGAATATTTAAGAAATTATCTTGCTCCAAATATTAAGGAACGATAATTACAAGGATCATGAAACACTTCAAATCTGTGTTTTAAAAATCCTGACATTAAAAATGCTAATTGTATATTACTAGAGAATGTGACTGAACTACTGAATTAAATCAATATTTTGAAAGTAGGCAAATTAAAAAGTTAGATATTCTTTCTACCTTCCCTACCTAATATATTATTTTCTTCTGAAAGAGTAAATGACAGTAAGTTTCTTTTTGTAAAATGATTTCAGCTAATAAAAGAAAGACTGAATGAATTAGAAAATCAAGATTTGTAATTCCTAATAGAATAAGGGATCTAGGCATTGATCATCAATGATTGCTAAGATGATAAAAAGATAATCATACACTTACCCCATAAACATGATGAACTCTATAACATACTTGATATATCACATTTTCATTTTGATCTGTCAAGTTTTGATATTTTGTGTTTTGCATTGTGAAAAGGACTATTACTTGTAATCAAAAACACTGAAAATAACTCAAAAACTTATCAGTAGTAGAAGGAATAAATATAGTCACATAAAATATGTATATTTTTGTGTAAATGAACCACATTAAGGATGTTGAGAAATAAAAAATAAACATAAGATGATACATATGCGTAATATTACTTATATGAGGTTCAAAAAATGTGAAACGTTAACAAGATAATGGTTATCCTTGTGATTAAATCAAGGACTACAATTGGTCAGTTAACTAATGAACATTAGTAATCTCTCTCTTGATCTGTTTGGAGTGAAATGGGAGATTGCACTTTGTGATAAGCCATAGTTTATTTGTACAATTTTCCTAACATATATCATACTCCACTTGAAATGTGCAAAATGAAAAAAATTACCTGTATTATATTAATTTTGCTACAAGCACAGCATCTGTTTGTTTTTGAATTTGTGCATTTTAATTTTCATTTCATCTCTTAATTTTAACATATTTGATTCCTTTAACTAACATAATTTAAGTACACATATAATCCATATTTTAACCATTTGGTAAAAATTTGAGGAATTGTTGAAAGCCTCCTAATATCATTTTTTTTTTTTTTTTACATTTTACATATGCTTGTAGGATTTAAAGTACTTCCCCATTTTAAAAAGTGAAAAACACATGATGAATAAAGTTCTCTGGCATTTTGTTAGCAACTAGATGTAGCTTCATTAATAAAGTCATCTAAATGCAACTGGCTGAGGCTAAAAAAATAAAAATTCTAGTTCCAAATGTGCATCAATAAAGCTTCAGCTGAGAAAACAATCTATTCATGTACAATATATCTGGGATATGTTACAATTATCAGTCTTATATATTTATCCTGACAATCATTATAATTTATTTTTAGAGCATTTTAATTTTTAACAGCTGTTCTGATAATTGTATTTAATAGCTGTAGTACAAATAATTTTTCAAGAGTAGGGATATGAGAATGAAAACAGACATGTTCTTGTTTTGCATTTCTTTTCCATTTAATTCTCTACTAAAATTAGCTTCAGAATTTGAAAAAATGAATATTTTTTCTAAAATTTTAATTTGAGATGTGCTATGTAGTTTTATCTGAGTTTGAAAAACACTTTGATGACGATTAGTCTCATTGCCATGTAAAATCTTAACTGGTCTAAATTATATTAGTTAATAATAATTGTGCCAAATAATATTTACAGACCAAATTTTTACAGTCCTTACTCAAACCAGAAAGAGTATAAAGGGTGACACATTATCCCATACTCACAGTCACTTCACAGCTATTATAATCTCAATTTTACAAATATGGAAACTGAGGTATTGTAAAATTAAATGACATCCTTATTGTACATATCTGTTCAATATCCAAAGTGAGATTCTATTTAGAAGTCCCAATTCAAAACACACTGCATTTTGTGTCTAATCACTATTTAATATTTAAGAAGTGGTAGATGTTTGCCTTCTTCAAATAGAATTAAAATGCTAATACATTCCCTGGCAAAAGGAGTAACCACTTAAGCCTCTCCTTAAAGTTTATTAGTGGAGTGTAGTTTATAAATGTTTAGTTGTATCCTTAGCAGTCATAGAGACTCTGAGTTTTGTGGGAGACAGTTTCACAAAGAAAATCCAAGATCAATGTTTAGTAGGAATCAGTGTCTAATGAGAGCCTCCTTCTTGGTTCAATATGGTATTCTTCATGATGTGTCCTCACAGGGAATGAAAGGAGGGAGGGAGAAAGAGAAAGAAAGATAATCCCCTCAGGACACTTATAAGGACACTTGTCCTACTTACAAGGGTTCCATAGCCACGAACTCATCTAATCATAATTATCTCCCCAAGAATTCATCTCATAAATCATAAATCATAATATTGGAAGGGGTTTCAACATATGAATGCTTTGGTAGAGTAACTGTTCTGCTCGTAATTCCTACCTTTTGCTACCTTATGGAGATCCACACCTCCTTCTTTGAGATTGAATCACCTGGACTCTGGGTGTCACTGAGGAAGACAGAGGAGAGTGAACAGGTACAGCAACAGACTGTTAAGAAAACTGTTCTTGGATGCATGTCCTAAATCCCCAAAGCAAGTAAAATTAATGCATTTGCACTGGTGATTAATAAATGAGATGCCTCAAAGAACATCTAGGTAGATAAAAGGAATACAACCTCTTTCTCTGCAGGGCACTGGGGTAAAATAAACCTAAAATGGGGAAGAAAGGTAATCCTGTTTCCCCTGAGATTGAGGGTTGGGGGATTAGAGAGAAGCAGGGAGAGAGGAAGAGAAAGAAACATATCCATTTTAAAAATAAGTTGCACTGGCAGAGCAGCAAGGGCTATATTCAAAGCACAAAGTGGACCAATGTTACATTTCCCCATTGTCAATTTCTACATTCCATTTCTATGGAAAAATAGGTGATGACATCTTCAAGCTGCTTTCATGAGCAATTTTTGATAATGCAAAGTATTCAAAATTTTGGAAGAATTTAATAGCATATATGAAACTTAAATAGAATAATCTAAGAATATAGTCTAAAATAAGCATAACTGAAAATAATACATAATCTAAAATATTATATAGATGCCATACATATATAATTATCTAATGATTTTGAAGTATTGATATAATAAATTGATATATCTTATGTTGCCCTTAGTATGTAGATGAATTTAAGTATCTTACTGTGGAAATCCAAGCACATAGCAATCATGAGATATAATTGCCAATTATGAGAAAGAACTATGTGAATTAATAGAAAAAACTTCCAAGAAAAAATTGGTAATGTGATAAGAGCAATTAAGGCTAAATTTAGTACTTCTTTGGGTTAAAAAAGTAAATGATAGTCAAATTACACCATGTTATTTTAACAAATTGATGTGAAATTTCTATGTACAGGCAAAAGAAGAGCCAATACATAATAAAAGAAAAGAAACTGGAAAATGTACACTACTTCAATTCAAGACAGTATAAATCTATTAACATTAAGAAAAATGGAACAGAATTCAGAACCCAGTAATAGACTCACATAAGTATAGTTAATTGATCTTCAACAAATGGGCAAAGGAATTACAATGGAGACAGGAGTTCCATCAAATGGCACTGGAACAATTTGATATTCACATAAAAATAATTAAAAACAAAAATTAACAAAAAAATAAAAAATGCAAGACTGAACTCCTAAAAGATAACAGAGGAAAATAGAGATGTCTTTGCCTTTGAGATGATTTTTATATGTGACACCCAAGGTATGATCAATGAATAAAAGTGATGATAATCTGGATAATTAAAATTTAAAATATCTGCTCTGTGAAAAACATTGTTGAGAGGATTAAGAAAAAAAGCCACACTAGGAGTAGATATGTTCAAAAGACACATCTGATAAAGAAATATATTCAAAGTACACAAACTTAAGTCTTGACACTAAAAAGCAATTAAACAACCCAATTATGTAATACACCAGACTTTAAAAAAATACCTCATGAAAATAGATGTACAGATGAAAAAGAAACATTTGAAACTGTTCCATATCTTATGTCATCAGAAAGCTGCAAATTCAAAGAATTTGATAGCAATATACACATTTAGAATTGTCAGTCCAGTGTTTTGACCACCAACAACAACATATCGTGGCAAGGATGAGAGGCAACAGAAAGTCGTTCACTCTTGGTAGGAATTCAAAATGATATAGCCACTTCAAAATATAGTTTGATAGTTTCTTACAAAACTAAACAGCCAGTTGCCATGTGATCCAGCAATTGTTCTCTTTGCTATTTACCTAAAACAGTTGAAAACGTAAATCCACACAAAAACTCTGAGGTGGATATTTATAGCAGTCATATTAATAATTGCCAAAACTTGAAAATAATTGATATTTTCTTATTAGGTGTAAGGATAAATGAAAAATGGTGCCTCCAGACAATGGACTATCTAATGCTAAAGATAAATGAGCTATCAAACCAGAGAAACACATAGAGGAAACATAATTGCATATTTCTAAGTGAACAAAGTCAATAGGAGAAGACCACATACTGTTTGATTCTAAGTAAATGAACCTATGGACATATAGGATTACACTATTGGAGTGACTCTGAACCATGTGCAGCCAGAACAATGAGAAGTTACTCCTTTTGTGTATTATGTGTCAAAATGCATTCTATTGTAAAATTAATTAATTAATGAATTATAAAATAAAACTAAATGACACTGTGGAAAAGACAGAAACAGAATTTTTTTTAAAAAAAGCAGTGTTTGCAAGGGATGATAGGCAAGAAGGGATAAATAATATAGAAGAGAGGACTTTACTAGTCTGTGTAATAGTATCATGATTGGTACGAATCATTATAATTTTAAGAAAATCCATTAAAGGAATATGACCAAGACTGACTTATCAGATCAACTACTTATTGAACCTCACTACTTGTTGGAGAGAAGTTGTAACATTTCCAACTATGTGAATTTCCTTTCTTTTCTTTCTCTCTCTCTCTTTTTATTAAGAGGTTGTTATGTTTCCCAGACCAGTATTGATCTATTGGGCTCATGTGATTCTCCCACCTCAGCCTCTTAAATATGTGAGGCTATAGGTGTGTACCTCCAAGCCCTAATATGTGTTGATTTTTTTCATATAAATATTGAATTTATTATTAGTTTTTATTTTTAAAATATTTTTCTTTGAATTTACTCTTTTATATTCCCATGTTCTTTATTAATATACAATGATATTTTCTGCCTTAAGTTTACATCATCTCTGTTGGTAAATGTAGATATATCTTTTTTCATATTATTTTTAGTTTTTGATATTTTTCCTTACATTTACAGTATATCTTATAAACAGAATATAGTTACAGTATATCTTATAAACAGAATATAATTTTTCTTTTGGAAAAATTATAAGAAGGAGATATTAATTCAGCCTAGAAAGAAGTTGTGCCTAAAGTAATTAGATGAAAATCTAACAAAATAAATTGTTTTATTGTGAAATTAAAATAAGTAGTTAATGCAAACTTTAATAAAAACTGTAAGGTGTTATTAAGGAAGCTGATGCCTGAGCCAACATGTTGGAGGGTTGATCCTATGTTTTCTCCTAGCAGTTGCCAAGTTTCTGGCCTAATTCTTAGGAATTTGTTCCCCTTTGCCTTGACTTTTGGGCAGAGTGAGAGACAGAAATCTAGTTCCTTTCTTCTAAATATGTACATTCAGTTTTCCTAGTACCATTTGTTTAAAAGGCTACCTTTTCTCTGGAGTGTGTTTTTGGCATTCTTTCTGCATATACCAACGTGAATTCTACTTTATATATTTATTTATAAAGCATCAATTATAAAAACAATAAAGAGGAAGATTAATAGAATAAAGAAAGGGGAATAGGGATAGGGAGGAGAGGAGGGAAAGAGGAAGTACTAGGGACTGACAGGAGTAAATTACACCCCGTGCACGTGTGAGTATGTCAGAGTGAACTTCTCTATTGTGGATAACTATGATGCACTAGTAAAAACATTTTGAAAGAACCTAAAATGTCCTTTAAGGAGCTGATTGTATTCTGAGGCATATGGATTAATATCTCTGCAGGCTCTCCCTCTGATTATAACAAATCCTATGACCACAATAAAACATACACACACATACTTGCATGTACACACACACACACACATACACACACACACACATACTGTGTGTACTCTAAAATGTAAATAATAGGGGAATTGGCACGGAAAGATAAAATTCAGTGAAAGATCTATACAATGATGAGGCTGAATTTTTTTTTTTTCATTTCTCTTTCCTCATCTTTTTTTCATAGTTATAACTCAAGGGTGACAAATATCCATAATTACTAAACAGAAGAAGTACTCAAAAACTCCAAGTAAAGCCGATCTTTCTGGAAAGAATGTCCTAGTAATCAAAGAATTGATGAATTTCTATTACAGTTATTTATCCCTTTTGTTCCCTCCTGAAATCAGCTTGAGTTTCAGATCTTCACTGCTCTCCACATTGTGTGTCAACAAATGCCCTTAGTAGGGAAAAATCTGTCCCTTTGGTTAGATAAATGAAGGAAAGGTTCATGGCTATACTGTGTGAGAGAAAATTCCTGTTAATTGACTGACCTTCTCTCTTTTTTTTCTCACTACTTGACTCTGAAGATAGCCTTAGTTATGTGGAAAGGTTTGACAGTGTTGAACACTAAAACTGAAACTTCCAAGAGAAATAAATCTTTTTGAATATAGCAGCTGGCAAAAAATATTCTTTACATAAGAAGTGTGTGAAAGAAATTCTCGAGGAGGTCCCTAAGCTGGTATATAAATGGACAAGCATTCTGGTCTTGCTGCACATGTGCAGACGTGATCCAAGGAGCATAACAAATCTTTGAGAACTGAATTGCAGTAGGATCACTGCTGAGTCTTAAACCAGGTGTTGAGTAAGACATGGAGGGTCACTCTCAGATGGTCACTGCAAAGACTACAAAATTAATAACATTAGAATCACTGCCACATAAAATCAAAGATAACATACATTGTGAACCTAACCAGGATGAATACCTACAAAAATGAAAATAAGAACATTTCCCAGAGGAATTTAACAGGACCCAGATCTCAACACGTCAGTCACAATGTACAGAATTGTGTTCTAATCCGAGATTTTTTAAAAAAATGAGAATTTTCATCCTCTTTCACATTGAAGGAAACTATAAAACCAGAAAAGTAGATATGGGAGAGATTTGAGTAAGGTCTAAAGAGAGCAAGGAGGATGCTGACAAGAAGCACTTAAAGACAGATGTGCATTCTGGCTTCAGGAACAGAAAAGGAAAATCCTAAATTTCAACAGAGGAAGTGTGGAAATCTATCACCTTGCCATTTTATAGGTCTCTTCTTGTTTTCTGTATAATTCCACAACCCAACAACAGGAGAATCCCTCTCTGTCCATGGCAGTTACATTACTGCCATTTAACAAAGGTACCTAAAACTCTGAAAGAGGGAAATATTCTCTTTTTCAATAGACTTGTACCTAGAAGGAAAAATAGGCAAATTTACGGAAGCATGACATGTTTTGGTTTGTTTGAAAAAGAAAGTTTAGCATGGCATCAAAAGTCATATTTGGTTAGTATAAAAAATGACACTCAAAAGGAATTAAAATTGTGTACCAGTAAATGAAACTGAGAGCACCTGAAATAATATGAATTCTAGACTAATGAAATAATCACATGCATTAAGTCCATACAGTGGGGTCATATGAAGAAGATAAAAGACATTTAGTATCGGCTTTTATCTGCTCTTTATACATTATTTTGGGGAGTCATAATATACTCCCAGATTCCTTTTTATTATTAAATATAATTCATGAAAATCTATTATTATTTTGATAATCTAATCATCACAAATTGACCAGTGAAATCCCCTTAGATTAGCTCCTCTGACCCTTTAATATAGTCAATAGAGTCAGAAACAAGGTGAAGACTGTATTGTCTCCATCAATACTTAACAGGGCATCGGTGCTGTAAGCCCCTTCTGTTAGATAAAAGAAAGCAATAGGGCACGGGAACTTAAAAGGAAAATTGAAATAATCTTTATGTGCACATTATGTGTTTTTCAGTTGAAAATAATGGACACATTTAAATTTAAAAGCTAGATATAAAGTGACAAGTTAAAGATTTTCTAAAGCAAGATAATAAAATTAAAATATAGGACTGTAAATAGGGAAAAGACAACAGAATTAAAAGATCAATAATACACAATCTGTTTTTTGTTATCAATAAAAGTGACAAACTCTTAAAACTATAGCTTGAGCTGGCCACAAGCTTATAATTATGGAAAATTGATCATGAATCCTCCTTCCCCATCTGATCCTATGCACACAGAAATGTGCTGAGATTGTTGCTGGCACCTGATGTTAAATATGAACATGACTAGAAACATCAGAAGTATTTGGAGGGATCATAAGGATAAGAGAGACCTCAAGAAAATTAATAAATCTCCATTAAATCCATACCAGGATCAGACTACCAGAGTTTTCATGAGATTTTATCAAGGTGTGTTTTTTCTCTAAAACAAAAATTATTAAGTCTTAAATGTTCTTCAAACAGCTATGTGATTTTATATTTTATTTACAATGGGGTATCTTTTATACTTTATCACTTGCCATCATTCTTGTGCATCCTTTCAAACCAGAATGATGGCAAATATTTAGGGAATAATCAGATAAACAATCATAATTCATGTAAGAATGATGTGATACTGATTCTATTCCTCAGAAGGGAATGCAATGCCATGTTGTACATATTTTAGTTTTCTGTTGCTCTGAAAACATATTTGAGATAAATCAATCTAAAGGAGTAATGATTTATTTTGGCTCATGGTTTCAGAAGTTTCAGTCCATGGTCATTTGACCTCATAGCTTTGGAACTTTGATGAGGCAGAACATCATGGTGAGGAGTGTGGTGGAGCAGAGTTGATCAATAGTTGCTCACTAGTTGCTCACTTCAGGGAGATCTGGAAGTTCAGAGAGATAGAGAGAGAAAGAGGAGTCATTAATGGGCTGGAAACAAAAGAAACTCTTCAAAGATTTCTTTCCAGTGACTACCTCTTCCTACTAAATTCTGCCTAAAAGTTTCCACTACACACCAATAATGACACCAGCTAGAGACCTAGCATTTAGTATATGAGCCTTTAGGGATATTCCACTTCCAAAACATAACACCATTCTTTTCTGCTCCATTTGGTAGTTTACTTAAAACAAAACAAAACAAACAAACAAAAACCCCATCTCTTCAGTTTTGAACTGTCTCATTTAGGCATAATCTGTTACCAGCAGTTGAACTTTCAGATTGCTTCTTCCTAAAAGGCAATATTCTCGATGAAAAAGTTTCAAGTCATTTTCTTTGGTATTCTTCATGGTGTGTCTTAATATGATTGAGCTAAGCATAATTCTTTCAATGTAATGAATGTTTAGGGTACTGCTGAAAGCTTTGTTGCTGATATGCTTGAGATTTGGCCCAGTAAAATTTATTTTGTGTTTAAACTGTATAGAGCTAGTATGTTTTCAGAGTCCCTATGCATGACAATAAAACTATACATTTAAAAATTCAATGAAAGGCACACTCATACATTGCTGGTGGGACTACAAATTGGTACAACCAATATGGAAAGCAGTATGGAGATTACTTAGAAAACTTGGAATGGAACCACTATTTGACCCAGCTATCCCACTCCTTGATCTATACCCAGAAGACTTAAAAACAGCATACTACAGTGACGCAGCCACTTCAATGTTTATAGCAGCTCAATTCACAAGAGCTAAACTGTGGAACCAACCTAGATGCCTTTTGAACGATGATTGGATAAAGAAAAACTGTGGTATATATACACAATGGAATATTACTCAGCAATAAGAGAGAATAAAATTATGGTATTTGCAGGTAAATGGATGGAGTTGAAGAACATCATGCTAAGTGAAGTAAGTCAATCTCAGAAAACCAAATTTCGAATGTGCTCATTGATAAGTGGATGCTGGTCCATAATGTGGGGGAGGACATGGGAATAATGGAGGAACTCTGTTCACAAGAGTGGGAGAGGGGAGGAGGCAGGGAGATAGTAAAGATGGTGGAATATAATGGACGTCATAGTCCTAGCTTTATGTATGACTGACTGCGTGTATGTTGTGATTCTACATCACATACAACCAGAAAACTAAAAAGTTGTGCTCCTTCTGTGTACAATGAATCTCACTCTGCTTTCATGTAAACCTAAATAGAATAAATAAAAAAATACAATGGGGATATATATATATTTATTTATTTATTCATATGCACACATAATATATATACACACACACATACACATACATGCATTATAGCCATAGCAATTCCATTACTTTTTTAGGAATGATCCTACAGAAAGATACAATATCTTTGCGAAAAACTGCAAAATATTTTGAAGAATAAAAAGCATAAAAGATATGGCTGTATATTTACAGATAATGACAATCACATTGCAAACATGAGAATTTTCCATAGAAATGTATAAATCTAAGAATAAATAAGTAAACCTAGAAATTAAGCTGAAATGTCAAAATAAAAATTCAACAGGTTTCATGGATACACACACAGACCACAAACAAAGAGAAGTGTAGCCACATATTTTGAAGGGGTTTATATATACTTCAGGTAATTGCTTTCTTCTGTTGTAGAAAAAAATACCATTGAAGAGGGATTTAAAGCATGTATGTTGACTACAACATCTTTTTTCTAAAATGAATGTGAGTTGAGTTTATGTATCACATAGTAATATTTTAAAATGAATCATTGCTACACAGATTTGCTATACATGTTTATAAATATTATACATTTAAATAGCTTATAATAAAATTTTAAAAATATTTATTTTGAAAAGCTATATCAAATGAGGACATGTTTACATCTGGGATTTAAAATGGGAAAAAGTAAGAATAGAGAGAACTTCATAAATCTGATTATCTTTAAAAACAAACAAGAAATAGCTGGTCACCATGATGCATGACTATAATCCCAGTGACTCAGAGGCAGGTTTGTGGCCATCCAGGACAAATTAGTGAGATTTGTCTCAAAATTAATCTATTTATAAGATTCTTTTACTGGAATTTAAACACATCTATATATCCATAAATCAGTTTTCTTTATCACCCATATAAGAAAACTGTGCAATAATCCCTATAATTTTTTTTTTAGAAATCTCTTTCCTTGTAATGTCTGTATTTCTCCAATATGTTGATGAGAACTTCACATTCCTTCAATTTTGGGACCTTGTTCAATTCCCTGGATTCAATCCCCGGTTTTGCAAACATAAACAAGAAATGATTATATTCTGATCTAAATCTCTTTGATGACTAGATGGCACATTAAATAATATAATGATACTGTGCATAGAAAAATAATAGGGAATGAGAACAAAACATATTTGAAATTTAAAAGAAGGCCAAGGAAGAACAGAGAAAGCAACATGATTCATATGGTTTTAATGTAAGAGATACAGAAACTGCTTAGTATATCAAGACTACCTTAATCTTAAATTTCTTTGAGAAATACAACACATTGAATGACATAGCAAATGATATTTTCAGTTGAAAGTATAACATTTATAAAAATTTTTGCAGAGGTGAACCATTTGCGACTGAGTCATACTTCAATCTAAATTAATTGAGAGTATAATTCCCTTAAAATGTTATTCAATAAGATTTGGTTGTTAGAATTGTTGTTAGATTATACATAACTTTTAACAATCTTTTTAACAAAGTAATAGAGAATCTCAACATTTTGTATGTAGTAAATCATGCAAACCCTTCCTCTCAAACCACACCACCTTCACAGATTTTACAGCCCTAGGCTGTGACCAAGGTCCCAAAATTGAAGGAATGTGGAGTGCTACTCAATATCCTGCAGAAGTATAGACACTTCAAGGAAAAGGATACCTAAAAAGTTACTCTATAGTGATTATTTTATAGTATTTATATATGGGTGGCACCAAAATCTGATTTATAGATATATAGATCTAAATTTCAGTAACATAATCAAATAAATATTGAATATATCATTTTAATGTAAAAGAAAGATTTTTATTTGTACTTCCCAGTCTTAGAAATAGCAATTGTTTTTATTTAGGTCAGTATAAATTTAACTAGTTATTTTATACTTATTATTAAGAACACTATGAAAACATTTTGCAGATTAATGAATTTATTTGCTTACACACAAAGTTTTATATCAAAAATAACACTTCAATTTCCATTCCGTATGTCCATTTCTCACCATAAAACTGAGACAATTTGGAAAGAATTTTTGTTTGAAACATTGATGGCATTTTTGAAGAGTTACAGAATTCTGTTTTGTGGGAAAAGTTATTTTTACATCATTATTCCCTGAGGTGGCATGCTACCTGAAGAATAAAAAATTTCTAACATATGTTTATTTTATAAGGTCTTACAATTTTCTGGTGGAAAATATGAGGACATTACTAGAATTTGAGAAAAATATAAATAGCAATAATAATAATTTCTGCTTTATTTACTACTTTTTCCTTCTGATATAAGATTAAGAGATATTTGTCGTCTGCATAAAAAGGTGCATGTTGGATTACAAAAGGTAACAAATGTAGTTGTTGGAATCTTGCTTTGGGGGTAATTAATGATTAAATATGTACACAACAGAAGGATTTTTTTCTATGTGTTATTGCTAAGGCAGCAAATTCTGCCTGACATTTCCATAGCACATCCTCCAATTAAGAAGGCAGCTGTCATATTGATGGAATTGATAATCTGTTCACATGTCACCAGAGAATGTTTAAGTTTACAGAATGTTTAGTCACCAGAGAATGTTCAAGTGTAGAAATTAATGTTCTCTTGGATTTTTGTCACTAACAACATGAAAAAAAAATTCATCTTAATTGTATTTCTACATTTGCAATTTTTCTTTCTGTTGGTCTGAAGTATTAACACTGGCATAGAGCAGTGGTCTTTAAAGAATTGTAATAAAACAAATATTTATTGTCTATATTCTGCTCTCCATGTAGACTGAAAAAGACTGATATGTGTGAAAAATGGCATTTTATGAGAATGCTTAAATGAAGCCTTGTAAATTTTTTGTCAAATTAAAATTGATTTTAGAAATCAAACTAAAATTCTGATGTAATAACAAAGTTTTAAAACCCTCCTTATATAAGCAGTGCATCATGTCTGTACAGGGTCTCAAGTAGCTTTGGGTTGTGTCTCCAGGTTTTCCACAATGCCACATTGCCTTTCCTACTAATATAATGCTATAACACATGAACACATGAACAAATGCACGCAGAGACTGGTGAAAGATATGAAGTTGGCTATTTGGGCATGATTTACAACATTATTTGGATCATGATTTATTTTACCTGCCCAGCTCTTCTTTGTGTTAATTTCAATTCTATTCTACATTTTGATCTTAATGACAAAAGAATCATGTAGGAAAAAAAATACTGATTGAAAATCAGGTGAGAATGCAGAGAGTATATGCAAGAGAGAAACATAAAACTGGATAAGGAGGAAGAAAGAAGAGGAAGAAATTAGAAACTGAAGTAAGGAGAATAGAGAAAGCAGTGAAAAAGAATCTGAAAATCTGTATGCTTCGCAATTCTCATTTGGGTGAAAATGATTTACAAGATTGTCCAAAACACTCTTAAATAAATCAGTTTTTGTTGTTGTTCTAAACATTTTATCGGTCCTGCTTAGTTTTACTGAATTATATTTTTCTTTATATCACTTTTCACTATTACTTTTTCTCTGAAAGTTCCATGTCGCGCATTTGCTATATCTCTACCTATAGTGAAAATATTTGGTTCTTGGCCAATATCAGAAATGGAATTCAAATGAAATATTAATTCTAAAAATAATACATATTTCTATGATTTGTATAATGAGAAAGTGAAAATTAGCTTATATGATAAAATTAACATTAATATTAAGTGAATATAGAAAGTTAAAAAATTAAAATTATTATTCCAACAATTCAAGCAGAACTGGAGAGATGGCTTGTGGACACTTAAGTTTGAACTTCCATCAAAAGATGAGTTCAAATTTGACTAAAACTCTCCCCTATGGTTAAATCCATATATAGTAAGGGATCCAAGACACAATACACCAAAAAGTATCTCCTGCAGCAGAGAATGGCTATCAAGATTTTGGCTTGAGAAGCTGGAAAAATGAAATGGATTAAACTAAAGAGGGAAAAGACATATGTAGGGCAGATTTATTTATTTAAATATCTATCTATTTATATTTGGTCAGAAAAGAATGAGTTTGGTTCAGAACAGATTTAATTTGAAAGGTCTACTTTTGTTCAAATGGGGATATCAAATAGTTAAATAAATTTGAATTTAGGATCTATGCTTATTTTATATACACATATTTCAATGTCATCACCAGATTGATGCTATTCTATGTAATATTTACATTTTCTTGTCAATAGCATATCAATACTATTTAAACAAATTGCTATGTAGATAATATAAATTTCTTTCTTCGATATTATACATTCATTCTCTCACTTTTCAAATTTTACAAATCTACCTGACAGTTACATCATTTATATTTAAGCTCCACTCTAGACTGCCTTGAATTTGTTATAGTTTCTTAATTGACTCTTGTCACAAAATTTCTCATTTCCTCTAGTAGAATAAAGAATGCTACTCTAAGTTTATCCTACTTGATCCCTTGTAATTAGAGAAGAGGGTGGAAGTTAGTTTCTACTTTCACATCCCATTTGCGTATCTCTACAGCAGAATGCATACCCAAGTCCTGAGCTACACTTCTGCCTAAAATATTACATCTCTGCCCTCAGTCATAGCTGAGGGTTACAAGTGAACTATTTATTTTTCCTACTCTTACAGCTTTACCAATAGTTCCAATCAATAACATTTATTATGACTCAGGCTGTAAAAATCATGGTTACCTAAGGTCTTCATAAACAAAAACAAAAACAAACTATTTCGAGGCAGGCCAGTGCCTCGCCAGGGTAAATTTTCCTGCTCAGGAGGGGACTACCTGCGAAAATAAAGTCTGAAATAATTAGTGAAGAAAGAAAAGACAGAGTCAAAGAATAGGTTTTAAAAGCAGAGTGATAGGATCTTCCAGTACAGGTAGGTGCTGGAAAAGGACAATTAAAAAAATGACTCCAGTAGTTTTATTTAAGGAGTACATCAAAGGCAGGGATAAGGTTTCAGGAGTAGTGTCTGACTTCATGATGTATTGCAATCAACAGGTGATTGGCATCTTGGCAGGCTGCACAGATCTCTGAGAGGATGTGTGGCTACAGCAGGTCACCCTATCTCCAGTGCTATGTGCGACCTAACAGAGCTGAATAGGACTCACATGTATCTGGGCGATCTAACTAGCAGGACTGCCACAGGAAGTTCCCAAATACCAGATATTCCTATTCAATGAACTTCGGTAACAATTTGGTCCACACATAGCCCACAGATGGCTCTTCACAAAAAATGATTTTTGCCAGTTTAAATTCACCTTTTGCTTTATATAAATAGTTCTAAAATTCATGTCTTGCTTTGAATTTATCATTAATTAAATAAGAATTATGAAGTAAATGAAACATTTATAAACTCAAGATGTTCTCACTGTTGCATGAACAAATTCATCTGAATACACATAATAATTTCTGTATTCACTACTCTGGGCAATTATTAACATAGCATTATTGTTATGAAAAAGTTAGCAATAAGTTTCATTCCATTGACCATTTATTATCTCATTATAATTTGTTATTTTCTTAATTTTACTAAATGAATGGCACAATCTAAATAGAATTTCAAATAAAAGTTTCTTTCAACATGTTACCAAATCCACAAGAAACTAGGAATCAAAGATCAAAATAAACCCAATGCAATAAGGAAAATATAAAAAGACGAGACATAATCAATTGCAATGAAATTAATAAAACAATAAATAAAAATGAATAAGACAAGGTATAATTCTTTGAAAATATCAATATAATTGATCAACTTCTGGAAAAACTGGCAAAAGAGAAGATATTAATACCAAAACCAGGAATGAAGTAGGGAATATTATAATTTTTGAAGCCATTAAAAATATTATAAAGGAATGCTACAAACTCTAATAATGACAGGCCTGAGTTTTCCGTGATTACACTTTTAGCAGCCTGTTTTTGCATGTGTCTGTTTTCAATTACAACTAAGTGATTGGGTAGTACCCATGTAGATCACCATGAGAATGGAGTCCTGTGAAGAGCATCAGGATCTACACATATTTCTCCCTGTCCACATTGTGCAAAAATATTCCTCCTTCACGCTCTTCTAGTAGATGATCTCTGTCCATATGGTAACTCCTAGTGTGTTAGATCTTGGATACAAGGAGTACAAAATGCTCTTGTGGTTGTCATGATTTGTATATCAATTAAACACCTGAATACGAGGAGTGTGTTCCCTGTGGTTCCAGGACCTCTAACCCAGAGTTTTGTGAATGAGAAACACAAAATTCCCTATTGGAATTAGGGGTACTGTTAGTCAAGTACACTCCATTTTCTACTCCTTCACTCATGGACACATATAATATTTTTATTGGAGTTACAATGTTATATATATATATCAAGAGCTATATATTTTTTCACATTTAGTTCTAATATTAGATTAAGTGTACCTATATTTACAAGAAAACGTATTGTGATTTTTGACTGGTTTTCTGTAAAATCTATAGACCCTTTTGGGGAAAACATGTTGACTAAGGTGAGTCTTCCCATCTATGTACACAGTGTCATTTTCCATGTATTCATTTTTCTTACTTCTTTTACCAGCATCATAGTCATGAAGTCTATTTAGTTCATTGATATGGTAGGTTACATTGATTAATTTCAGAATTTTGAACATTTCCCAACATAAAAACTACTTGGCCATTATATGTGAATATGCGTGTGTGTGTGTGTGTGTGTGTGTGTGTGTGTATATATATATATATACACACACACACACACACACACATATATACATGTGTGTTTGTGGGTATGTGAATTTTATTTCAATATTATTTTGCTAATTTTTAGGAGACACGTTTTATTCTACATTTGTGAGGGATATTTTTTGAGGCTTTGTTGTTCTGACTTCGATGTGACAGTAATGTTGACCTTATTTATTGATTTGGAAGTATTTACAATTTTTATATTTCCTGGATGACACTGAGTTGAGTTGAAGTAATATCTGATTTAAATTTTGGTAGAATTCCAAGGTGAGTATATTTAGGACTAGAGATTTGCCTTTTTGTACATTTTAATTAAAAATTCAATGTCTTTGAAAATTCTAAGAATATTTAACTTTTTTCTTAGCTTTTTTGTAGTATTCCCTTATCATCCTATTTAATGTTTGCAGGGTCTTTGATAATATCATCTCTTTCATTCCTGATAGTACTGATAGTAATAATTTAGTTTTAGGTTTTCTATCTCTATTTTATTCTCTACTTTGAAGTCTAGTGTTTGAGATGTAAACAAAGATTAAAGGGGCATAAAAAGTCTGAATTTCAAATTAACATAATACAGATATATAAGAATTTAAGGTCAATGAAGAAGCACACCATTTCCTATTTAAGAAAACAACACAAAGGGTACAAGGTTTCAGTTTTGTCAGATAAAGGAGTTCTGAAGATCCAATACAATCTGATCCTGCATACTACCTACATAGTTAACTACAGTTAATAACACTGTACTGTACAATTGAAAGTTACTAAAAGGATAGACTTAATATTCTTATCACAGAAGATATGGAAGACAACAGTGAAACTCCATACCACATCATGTCCAACCACAAAACCGAAATTAGACCCTAATTAGAATAAGATATAGTCCATGTATTTATAATGTCAAAATATACTCTTCTGTCATATATTTGTACATATATATTTTATATATACATATATAATATACATATGTATATATACACATATAAAAATATATGTATACATATATAAAAATATATAATATACATATGTATATATACATATATAAAAATATATGTACATATATAATAATATATAATATACATATATATACATATATAAAATATATGTATACATATATGTACATATATATGATTGGGGGGAGGGAGGATGGGAGGAAAATATGAAGGACTAGGAATTGAAGTGGAGAAAATTATGTTATATACATTTATGAATATATCATAATGAACCCCACTATTATGTATAACTACAATGCACCAATAGGAACATGAAAAATAAAATATAAATAAAACCTAAATCTATTTTTCTCTTAAAATATTTAGGTAGTCTTTCTTCCCTAAATACAAGAAAGAGGTATTTTTACATGAAATCTAAATGAACAACACAAATTAATTGTTTCCAATATAATGAGAATCTTTCTATAGTACTTTTTAATAAAACTTACTATATTTCACAGCATATTTGCATTCTTTTTCCTGCTTCATATCTGTTAAAAAAGTACTATGTGAATAACTCAAACAATTTTATGTGTTTCATAAGCTATCCCAGTGAAACTTTGATTACGATATATTACAATTAACATACATGTTTTTCCTGAGGTTTTCTGAAAATTTTATTGTCCCTTTCTAATTAATAATACTGAATTTATGATGTCCTACAAATGGTCGATTTGTACATTACATTTTGTCAAAGGTAATTGCATGTCTATGTATTTTTTTAAATTTTGATTTAATCATATTGTGTTAAGAACACAACATAAAGTCTAACAAACTTTTAAATTACAATAAATATTGTTGAATGTAAGTACAATGTTGTACAGCAGACCTCCAGGGTTTATTCATCTTGCTTGACTCAAACCCATGTCCATTCATTAATAACTTCTTTTTTCTCTGTCTCTTCAGTCCCTGGAAACATCTTTACATTCTTTGATTCTACAAATTTAAAAATTTTGTATATTTGATACAAGTAGGCATATTTTACATAGCTTTTGCCTTTCTATTACTGACTTCTTTCTTTTAGCATCAGATCCATAAAATTCATTCATAATGTGCATATTGCAGAACTGCCTTCTTTTAAAGACTGTATAGTATTCCCTTGTATGTATAAACTATGTTTTCTTTGTCCATTTATCTGTTGGTAGAGATTAAGTTGTTTGCACATTTTGACTACTGTGAATAATGCTACAGTAAATGCAGGAGTGCTGATATCTCTTTAGGATCCCGATTTCAAATTATTTGCATAAATAGCCACAGTGGATTTCTGGATCATATGGTAAGTTTATTTTTAACTTTAAGAATACTTTCCATACTATTTCCATAGCAACTGTTTTGCATTCCCTCCAACAGTTATGCACAGGTTTTAATTCTCCACATCATCATCAACACATGTTCTGTTGTTTAATAAGGGTCATACTGACAGGGTGAAGCAACACATTATTGTGGCTTTGATTTGCATTTCTCTGTTGCTCCGTGACATTTAATGTTTGTTCATATACCTGTTGGTCATTTGAATTCCTTTAAGGATATGAAAGTTTCTTTAATTCTTGCTTATTTTCTACATTTGATTTTTTTTTTTTTTTTTTGTACCAGGGATTGAACTCAGTGGCACTCATCCACTGAGCCACATCCTCAGCCCTATATTATACTTTATTTAGAGACAGGGCCTCACCAAGATGCTTAGTGCCTCACTGTTCCTGAGGCTGGGTTTGAATCCAAGATCCTCCTGCCCCAGTGTCCCAATCCCCTGAGATTATGGGCATGTGTCACTGTGCCCAGCCTCATTTGATTTTTTAATGTATGTGTATTTACAAAAAGTTGACAGTACCATATCAAAGGAAGGAGGAATATTAGATGGTGATCCTGGAATGCTGTAATTCAGAGTGCTGCTTCGTTGACAAATGAATTGCTTTGCCCTTGAAAGTATAAATTAATACATCATATATTATATGGCTAGATTATTGTGAAAGTGTGATAAATTGTGCAGAATCCATTTATTTTAACTCTCCCATTTATTTAAAAAGAATCCACATTTCTATGCTGGTCAAAATTAATAGGCATAACTAAGTATTAATTAACTATATATACAATATTTTTCTAAAGACTAAATTTTTAGACATAAATTCATATGTATAAGTGTTAATCAAGGCACTAACTCTTTACTCTCTACTTCTTAGAATCTTTCTTACATTTAATAGTTTACCATTCTATGAGAATATTTACATGTAGAAATAACAATCTTGGAAAGTATAAAAGGAAAGTAAAACTTTTTAACCCTAAGGGCAATTTTGTTTCAGACCTCTGGATAAAAATGCATAACTACTTTTTGTATTTTCTTAACTAGTCAAAAGTTTTCAAGTTTGCTAACCCAACAAAAGCAGCCATTTATTGTGGTTCTTGACCCACATTATGAACATCTCAGATAATGTGTCTTTTAGCTAAATGACTAGTAATTTACTTAACTAAATGTATAATTGGTGAAATTAAACTGAAAACAGTGAGCATTGGTACACTTATTAGTGTTAATTATATTGGTATTATTAGCTCAAACAACTAAATTGGTTTCTCCAAAGTACAAATATTTAAGGGAAATCAATAAACAACAGTTTAATAAAATTAAGTATTTGTGTTAATTTGTTATTCATTGCCTACAACACTTGTTAATGTTGCTTTACTGTACAGTTAAGAGTCTGACAAACTATTCACAGTATACTGTTTTTTAAAGACATTAGAATATAAGTTCTGGACACATATTTTCCCAGTATATATAGACATAACTTTTAGATATTCAAAATTATTAGACCTATTCTTCATGTCCCTGACTATCATAAATTTCACGATATCTTCTTTTTAGAAGATTCATCCAATATTCTTCAAAATTTTTTAAAATTCAGTAAGTTCTTCTAGAACTGGCAATATTTTCTTTTTTGGAAGAGGAAGAAGGATAGATTAGTTTCATGGCACACCCTTGGCTTACATTGGTTTAATACTAATATATTCTGATATTACAAAATTCTGGAAAAATTGGTTTCATTTAAAAAAAAAGTTTGCCCAAATAATTAGAAAAATTTGCAAATCATTTGGGATGCTTGTCATTGTTCGCAAATCACATTTTTGTTTTTTTTTCCTTAGAGCTATGAGTCATATAACTTGTAATTGAAGCAAGTTGATTGGATATCCTTACCTGTCCTAACAGAATTCACAAACACCAAAAATTGGATGAACACATCTTCCAAAAATAAAATATAATTAAGATATTTATGTCTATGATGATATAAAGAATAATAGGATAAAGGGGCAACTAAAAATTATAACACTTCTCAAACTATGGACAAAATATACATGTAACTTTACCAAGAGCAATTTATGTGACTAAAGACTAGACTGATGAAATAACAGAGAATGGAAAATGTAATTAAAATTAAATGAAAATATATATAAGACATTGTGTAACACTGAAATAAATGAATTGATAATTTTAAGGAAATGTAGTCTATACAATATTCTCAATGACTTTAGGTTTTTCAACTAATGAGGCCAAAGAGTAAGATAAATATGTAAAGTCAATACGATATTTAATTAAATTCTTCTCTCATTTGCACTCAATCTATGTGTTGTACACTTTGAGAACAATTCCATGAATAAGGATTAAAATAATTAAAGCAGTTGCCAAAGTTATTACAGACTGTAAATGACAGAGCTGGGACTTGAAATTGTGTCTGATGATTACATAGTTGGTGTTTTACCACTATACAAAGGGAGATTCATATAAAAACTTTAAAATTTGAAAATAACTTCACAATTACTTAGTAGAGCCCCATAAAAGACGCAGCACTCTTTGTAGTATTGATGCAAAAGCCTCATTAACAACATTATCCTGTACTATATAAAGTCTGACAAAATCAATTGTAAACAGTATATTTATTCATTCAGCAACATTGTCTTGTAACAAATTTCGTACCTCAGAAGAGAAAAGCTGTATAATGAGGTAAATTTTATATTACATAAATGCTATGTTTTTCCTAGCACGCTTTTTCTTAAGTATATGCTCTATCTATTCAGTAGAGATAAAAAAATAAAGATTAGTAAATATTTAAAAGGAAAATATCTTCTTATATAATACTGCAAAAATAAAACATGTAATTTCCCTCGTCAAGTTAAAATTTAGGCAAAATGTCACCCTAAGAGTTCACTTTCAGTATGGCTAAATTTGAAAAAAAATAATTTGATTTGGATACTAAACCTGAACATATAAGGAAAACCCACAAAGGTTTGAAAGGGAAATCAAGTTAAACAAAATCCTCATTAAATATATAACATTATGGAATTTAGATTTATAAAGTAAAACTCATCAGGAATCTTCTGCAACAATACTGGTAAAGTATGAACTATTTTCTGGTGCTGGTTTATGAACTGTTCTTATTTCATGTCCATGAAAAGGTAATTCCAAAAATTAGTAATATGTTACTATTTTAGATACTTAAACTGCAATTTACTATTAATTAAAATAAATAACCTATTATTAAGTAAATTTAACAATCAACTAATTATTTAGGTACTTAAATGAAGAATTTCTATTCCTTCATAAGCATTTGTTCAGGTGCAATTGGAAAGTGATGTTTTATAAATGTGATATTAATACTTTTATTAATCAATTGAATGCACAATATGAACAATGTATAGCTTTTGTATTTATATTTATTTACTGTTTATTCTAATTTTATTAATATAATCATACCAGTGTACATTTTTATATCTGTATCAGCTAATAATTAAATTTGAATTTTATCTTTTTTCATTTCTTTTTTATTAATAATATTTATTGCATATTACATAAGTAGCAGATCATGGTGGATGAGAAATTAAAAACAATCGTCTAAACATTTGGACATCAAAAATTATTTGACAAATTTATCTGTCTAAAACACCACACATTGTATCCATATTCTATTATTGTATCAATGCCCAAAGCTTTGTACAGTACAAATTGACTTTTAATGCTTTTTCTTTATTAGAGCTTTATAGTTATACACAGTTGTTGGGTTCATCCTGACAAACTCATATGTGCATGGAATTTGATTTCAGTTCATAAGCCCCCTTTTCTTATCCTCTTTTCCCTCACATCCTCCCTCTTTTTTCTCATTTTCATTCCTCTATTACATTTCTGTGTGCTTATATATTTATTTATATTAGATTGGTTCTTTTTATTTATGTATAAAGGAGCAATTTATGGTGATATGTTTGCATATGCACAAAATATGATTTTTTGAAGAATTCATTTTTCATTGCATCCCCTTACCCATTCCTCCATTCTATGAATCTCCCTCTTCCACATATCTGATGTTCCCTTTATCTTTATGTTATCATACCTTTCCTCTCTCTTTCCTTTATTTTTCTCTAGCTTCCACATACAAGAGAAAACACTTGACCTTTGAGTTTCTAGCTTTGGCTTATTTCACTTAGCATGATATTCTCCATTTTAATTCATCAGCAAATGCCATAATTTCATTCTTTTTTGTGGCTGAGTAAAACTGTGTGTGTGTGTGTGTGTGTGTGTGTATCTCACGATTTCTTAATCCAATTATTGACCAGCACCTGGGATGATTAGATAATTTAGCTAATGTGAATTGTGCTGCTATAAACATTGAGGTGGATGTATCACTATAGTATGCATATTTTAGATCTTTTGGGAAAATGCCGAAGAGTGGCATAGTTGAGTCATATAGTTCATCTCTATTTAAAGAATCTCTGTAATGCTTCCCAGAGTTGCTGTACTAGTCTGCAGCCCCACCAATAATGTGCAAGTGTACTTTTTCCCCATAACCTCACCAGCATTTATTATTGTGTGTATTCTTGATCATTGCCATTCTGAATAGAGCGAGGTGAAATCTCAGTGTAGTTTTGATTTGCATTTCTCTAATTGCTAAATATGTTGAACATTTTTTATATATTTATTGGCCACTTGTGTTTCTTCTTTTGAGAAGTTTCTGGTTTGTTCCTTTGCCCATTTATTGTTTGGGTTATTTGGGAGTATTTCCTTGTAAAGTTGTTTAAGTTCTTTATATATTCTAAATAGTAATCCCCTGTCAGAGGAATAGCTGGATAATAAGATATTATCCCATTCTGTAGAACCTCTCTTCACCTTTGTTACCTTTGATGTGCAGAAGCTTTTTTAGTTTGATGGCATCACAATGATTCTTGTTTTTATTTTTTGCCCTTTTGGAGTATTATTAAGGAAGTTAGTTGTAGCACCTATATGAAGAAGTGTTGACCCCATGTTTTCTTCCAGTAGTTGCAAGGTTTTGCATCTAATTCCTAAGTCTTTGATTCATTTTGATTTGATTTTTTGCAGAATGGTAGATAGAGGTCTACTTTCATCTTTCTACATATAGCTATGTAGATTTTCCAGCAAAAAAAAAATTTTTAAGGCCATCTTTTCTCCAAAATATATTTTTGACACCTTTGTTAATTATCAGATCACTGTAGGTATGTGAATTTCTGTATGTGTTATCCATTTTATTACATTGGTCTTCATGTCTATTTTGATGCCAGTATCATGCTGCTTTTGTTACTACTGCTCTGTAACATAATTTCAGATCAGCTATTGTGATGCCTCCTGTTTAATTTTTTCTGCTTAGTATTGCTTTACCTATTCTGGTTCTCTTTTTCTTGAAATTAAATTTAAGAACTTTGCTTTAATTCTGTGAAGAATATTATTGGTATTTTGATGAGAAGTAAATGGAAACTATATACTGCTTTTGGCAGTATGGCCATTTTAATGACATCTTTCCATCTTCTAAGGTCTTCTTCAATTTCATTCTTTACTGTTCTATAATTTTTATTGTAGAGCTCTTTTCCCTCCTTGGTTATATTTATTACTGGGGTGTTTTATTTATTTATTTATTTATTTATTTATTTATTTATTTATTTATTTATTTATTTTGAGTTTATTGTAAATGGGTGCTTTTCCTTATTTCTTCCTGGGCTGAATCAATGATGGAGTATAGAAAAGCTACTGATGTACAGGTGTTGATCTTGTGTGCTGCTACTTTGCTGAGCTCATTTGTAAGTTGTAGTTTTCTGGTGGAGGTTTTTGTTGTTGTTGTTTGTTATTTTAGATATAGTTTTATGTCATATGCAAATAGAGATAGTTTGAATTCTTCTTTTTCTATTCATATTGCTTTGATTTGCTTTTCTTGCCTGACCACCCTGCTAATGTTTTGAGGATTACATTGAATAGAAGTGGCAACAAAGGACAGCCTTGTCTTATTCCTGGTTCTAAAGGAAATGCTTTTAGTTTTTCTCTGTTCATTATAATGTTGACTTTTTGTTTTTCATAAATGATTTTTACAATGTTGAAATAAGTTCCTTTGATCCTTAACTTCTCCAGTGTTTTTAACATGAATGGGTGTTAGATTTTATCAAAGGCCTTTTCTGAATTTATTTTTTATTGTAGAGCTAACCATGTGATTCTTGGGTTTTTGAATGCAGTTTACTAATATTTAATTAAGAATTTTTTCATCTGTGTTTATCAGAGATATTGGTCTTTACTTGTCTTTCCCTGATGTGTCTTTGTCTAATTTTGGTATCAGGGTTAATATGGCTTCATAGATTATTTGGGAATGTCGCCTCCCTTTCAATTCAATATAATAATTTGTGAAAGACTGGTGATAGTTCTATAAATTTCTGATAGAACTCAGCAGAGAATCCATATGATCCTGGGCTTTTCTTTTTTGGAAGACTTTTAATTCCTACTTCAATTTCATTAATTGATATGGGTCTCTTTAGCTTTTATATGTTTACCCATTTCAATTGGGGCAGGTTATATGTGTCTAAAAATTTCTCAATGGCTTCATGATTTTCCAATTTATTGGAGTATTAACTTTCAAAATAGGTTCTGATAATCCTTGGATTTCAGAAGGATCTGTGGTGATATCTCCTTTTACATCTCTGATCTTGTTGATTTGGATTCTTTTTTTTTCATTTATTTTGGTTAAGGGTTTGTCAATTTTATTTATCTTTTTAAAGAACCCTTAATTTCATTTATTCTATGTATTTGTTTTCTTATTCTCAATTTTGTTGATTTGGGCTTTGATCTTAATTATTTCCTTTCCTCTACTGATTTTGGATTGAGTTTGTTCTTCTTTTTGTAAGGCCTTGTGGTGGACCATAAATGCATTTATTTGGAAATTCTGTTCTTTTAATGTAGGCACGCTCAGTGCTACACATTTTCATGTTCCTGCTATTCAAGAGATTTGATATTTGCATTTATGTTCTCACTAGTTTCTAAGAATTTTAAATTTCTATTCCCATTTTATTTCTTTGATTTATTCTTCTTTTAAGAGAATATTGTTCAATATCCATGTATTTATGTGGTTTTGATCATTTTTCTTACTGTTAATTTCTAGTTTTATTCCAATATGTTCTGATAGGATACATAGAATTATATAAAAAAAATTTATTTGCTAAAATTTGCTTAGAATATAATCCATTTTGGAAAAAGTTCCAAGCACTGCTGAGAAGAAGGTAGACATGGCTGATTTGGGGTAAAATATTCTGTAGATGTTTGTAGTTCTATTTGATTCGTAGTATTATTTAGGTTGGAGATATCTTTACAAATTTTGTATTTGGATGACTTATGTATTGGTGATAAGGGTGTGTTGAAATCACCTACTGTTATTGTGTTGGGTGTCTATCTGGGATTAATGTCATGAATACTTTTTTAATGTAATCTGGTACATTGATATTTGGGTCATAAATGTTTACTATCATTATGCTTTCCTATTCAAGTTTTCTTTTACCAGAAAATGTATTGGACTTCTTTGTCTCTTCTAATTAATTGGACTTCTTTGTCTCTTCTAATTAATTTATGCTTGAATTTGCTTGGTAAGATATGAGAATATCTACCCCTGCTTGTTTATAGGATCCATATGCATGGACTATTATTTTTTTCTATTCTTTTGCCTTTAGCCTATGGTTTTTGTCTATGAGATTAGTCTTTTGTAAACAGCATATAATTGAATCTTGTTTTTGATTAATTCTATTAATTTGAGTCTTTCAATGGAAGAGTTGAGAACATTAATATTTAGCATGGGTATATGTATGTGGTTTCCTGATTTTTAAAAAAAAAATTTGTTTGCTATATATAATCTTGTTTGGGTTCACATTTGAGTTATTCTATTAAATTTTCTCTGCTTGGGAGTTTTTGGAATTGTTTTTAGGTCCTCTGTTTGCAGTTCATCTTTGCATATTCTTTGTAGTACTTGCTTGGTATTCATTAATTCTTTTAGATTATTTTTGACATGGAAAAGTTTTATTTCCCCCTTGAATTTGAAAGTGAGCTTTGTTGGGTATAGTAACAAGTGAACCTTGGTAGTTTGCCTCTAAATGTGAAATGATGTTTCTCTCTTGCAGCTTTTAATATTCTTTCCTTATTTTCTGTTAGGAATTTTGATTATGATATATCTTGGGGAGCTTTTCATTTGAATAGGTCTATTTGGGGTCCTGTAAGCATCTTATGTGTGGTTGTCAATCTCATTTCCAACATAGGAAATGTTTTGTGTAACTCTCTCATTGAAAATTTTCTTTATGTCTTTAACTTGTATATCCATATCCCAATGATTCTCAGGTTTGGTCTTTTAATGTTGTCCCGAAGTTCCTGTATATTCTGATCATGCTCTATAAATATTTTCCATTTATTACATCTTATGTATGTAAGATTATATACCTTGTCTTCAAGGCCTGAAGTTCTGTATTCAAGGGATAAAGTTTTATTTTCTACTCAATCTAATCTGCTAGTGATGGCTTCAATTGAATTTTTAATTTGAATGATTGTGACCTCATTTGTAGGAATTCTGATTGGTTATTTTTCAGTGTTTCTGTTTCTTTATTAAAGTGGTCATTCAGCTCCTGTAACTGATCTCTCAATTCCTTTCTTAGATTTTTTTTTTAGTTAATTTAACATTTTAATAATTAGTTTTCTATAATCTTTCTCTGGGATTTTATCCACATCATTTTCAGTGGGATCATTTGTTGTGGGATAATTTGGGGGGATATTTGTCTATCTTTTCATATTTTCAGAAGACTTGGACTTGCACATCAATTGAGATGTATTCTCATACTTCTTTTGTATGCATATCCATTTGTGTGTAATTCTCTTAATTGTTCTGGGACTTTTCTTTTTGATATTTGAGTAGATGCCAATTTTGGAACCTGAAGTCCCTTTCTGATTATTCCTCCATGGGTCCTGGTTGTTATTTTGAGGGTTCTGTCTTCTCAATTCTTTGAATTGGAATAATGTCAGGGCTCCATTGGATAGATTGTATGTGGGGTGAGTTTCCTTGTTACTTAGTTAAGATGTGAGTATTTTTCAAATGCAGTTTCTCTACTCTGTGATCTTAAGTGTCCCAATCTCTTTCTGCACACTCTTAGCACGAGAGGAGAGCCAGGAATGGCAATAATATCAGCAGTGGATGTACAGTTTTGTGATACATGTCTGCTGTCTACTTTGACATATGTAACACTAATTGACACCTATATGGGAATGAAGGCATCAGCATTTGGCAACAGTGCCAACAACAAAAACCCATGACCAAGATTAGGAATTTGACAGCAGGTGTCTAGTATGTTGTCTAGTGTATTCAGGATCACCTCCACTTGAATCAGATGGAAATTATAGTGTAATCATTAGTTTTGGGATTTGTTACTTCTTTTATTTTATTTTTTTCTTTTTTTTCTTTTTTTAAATTTTTATTCTTGTTTTATTTAGGCTTACATGTTGACAGTGTAAATTGACTCATTGTACATAGATAGAGGATAACATATCAATTCTCTGGTTGTAAGTTGTATAGAATCACATCATATATGCAGTCATACATAAAGTTAGGGTTATTATGACCATCATATTCCATCACCCTTGCTGTCCCC